>PVJX010031529.1:0-21150 GCA_004027295.1 Dolichotis patagonum
TTTATTTTGGAAGAACTAAGAAATGATTCCAGATTTTAAAGTCACTCAGTGATCTTGAAATTGGAATGATTGTTGTTTTTTTATATTTAGTGGGAAGTCAGACCCTTTATACATAATAATGCATTTTGATGACCCATTTCTTTTGTTGTTGGACTTGGAAGATTAGTTGGAGAATAGAAGTAGTCTTGGGAGCTCTAGGATGGCATAACACCCATAGATAGTTTGCAGTATATGTCTAGAGAATGGTCATGGTAGGTACGATGGTTCGATGACTAGTGTTTCGAATATAATTATGTGATGTGAATGATTTTGACAGTCATGTGTACAAGGATGGAGCCTTCCCTTGATAATGCAAAGGCTCTCAATCTATGAAACATATGGTTAATATGTATCTGAATAGTCTCCATGTACATGCCACTGGATTGTAACAATAAACTATGTTTAGGTAAAATGGAGTTTTATTGCTAGATTATCATTAATTAATCTTGGATGTCAATTGTCATTTTTCAGGGATACAGCTAACTCTTAAGATGCTTTACAGTTCCACAAATAGTTGTATTCCAGCCAAATGGTGATGCTAAAGTAATTTGGTTAGTTTTTTTTTATATCTCACTAAATTCTTTTGGATAATCTGAAAGATTTTTAGGGAAAAGATATTCTCTACTTACATGTAGAAAAGTTTAGAAATCTAAGACAAAATTAAAATGTTAGTGACCATATCTTTCCCACCTTTATTCGTTGCCTGCTTCCAGTCCCAGAGTAAGAATAGTTATATTTTCTGGATATCTTCTGATTTACAGATTTCTTCTGCTTTACTTTTTGGGTATTAAAATGTTTGTTGGAGTTGGGTTGTGGTTTCATACTTTACCAGGCCCTAATATCACCTAATTCTTGATATCCTTTAGCGTGACTTGCTTAACTATTAAGTTTAGGTTTCCTGCCAGGAGCACAGCTATAATGCTAGCACTTGGGAGGCTGAAGCAGGAGGATTTACATGAGTTTGAGGTCAGCCTAGGCTACATAGGGAGACCCTGTCTCAAAAAAAAGTTTAGGTTTCATAAAATCAGGTTAATGTCTTGCTTTATCCCTTATTTATTTCATAAACATACTAAATTGCTTCATGGAAAATGAAAATTTACATTTACCTGATATCTAAGTCTAGCATAGCCCTTACCTTTTGGGTAAACTTTTAGAATACATTCCTTTTCTTCCTTCCTTCTTTCTTTGCAAGGAAACTCCACAGAGAATAACACTGCAGGATAGGACTATATTCTTTTAAAGAAGGGTGAATTGAGAAGTAGTAGCTTGTTGGTGGTCACAGGCAATTCTTTGGTAGAGCCAGGAATAAAACTGTTATCTTACAGCTTTTCTTTCCATAGACCCTACTGCCTGTCTCCCTGTCTGAATCATCCTTTGGTTCAGCTCCCAAAAAGAAAATGTGGGTGCTTGTTCAGATTTAGCAACTATGGCATTTTTTAAAATTATTTATTTTCCACAGCTAGTACTTGTATATCTTTATGGGGTACAGTGTGATCTTTTGATACATTTATATATTGTATATTGGTTGAATCAGGATTATTAGGTTATCCATTCACCTCAAATGTGTCATTTTATTGTGATGAGAGCATTCAGAAATCCTCTCTTCTATTTTGAATTATGTGATGCAGTATCATTAATTATACTCATCTTTTGTGTAAAACAATACCAGAATTTAACTCCTTCTATCTTGTGGTGACTTTGTAACCATTATTCCCCTGACTCTCATATCCTTTCCATCCTCTACTTCTTTTTCATTATTTTACCCTTTATGCCTCTCGAAAGACTACATGTAGCTTCTCCAGACTGCTTTGAGATTGGGTAATATTGACAATTCTGCTTCCTCTCTCGGAAATGTGCCCCTCCTACTGGAAATTGATGGGTACAAAAACTTTACCTTTCTTTGTTCGTGACATCTAAGGACACAGTGGTAACTGCTTGTTAATCATGGAAATAACATATGTGTAAGAAGATGTTTGCATGTAGTTCCTACTGAACAGCACTGGCTGCAGCAGTTGCCTGAACAATATTTCTGACTTTAAGCTTCTAAGGCTTTGCTGGGTGCTTTTTCCAGATTTTTAGTAGTTTTTCAGAGACTTGCCCCAAATATGTAGCTTCACTATTTAAGGAAACTCTATATATTGACTGAGATTAAATGAGTTGTGTCTAGTGGCTAGATATCTCAAATAAACTCATTGTAATTAATTTCTAGTCTTCATACAAGTTGTACTTTCATATGGAGTCAGATTGTTGGGGATTTCTTAATTTTGCTATCACTAAAGGAGATGGAACCTTTGACTAGTAGAGCAAGGTTACAGCTCTCTCTCTCTAACCCAGTGAAATCTTATACGCCATGTAACATTTTCTAGACTCTGAAGTTAGATTACTTCCATCATATATAAAGGCTCACAAGATCATCTCTAAGAAAAAATATGCTAGTCCCTTTTTTTGCCTTGTTTTGGTAAATGAGCTGAGCTGGTTTGCTCTTGGGTAGTGTTTGCCCTCTCTGCCCAATACTATTCAAAGGAAAACTTCCCTTTCTTTCATCCTCAAACAGGAATTTCTAAGTGAAGTTTTACTGTTCTCCTGTGATGCAATCTACATTAGGCTTCAGTCATTCTGAGGTAAAATTTCTAAGTTACAACCTTGGTAGCTTTGGAACAGATCTGTAAAGGATCTTCGCTGTGATTCCTTTAGAAAATCAGTAAATATTTCTAACCCAAGAATGGCAGTGGAGATGGCTCAAGGAAGGTAATGTTTTTTGTTTAATGTTTTTAGCTTTGTTTTGACCCAGGATCTTGCTCTGTAGCTCAGGCTTCCTTCATACTAGCTATGTAGTCCAGGCTGGCTCAAACTTGCAATACTCCTGCTTCAGTTTCATGAGTACTAAAATTACAGGCACCACCACGCCCAACTTAATGAAGGCCATGTTTGAAGAGAGGTAGATTGTGCTAGACGAACTACCTATGTCTCATGTAAATGCATAATTAGTTATGGTTCAATAATCAACCATGAACTTTTTTTTCAGGCCTTAAAAGTTCTGGTGAAAACCTCTTAGTCTACTTAATAAATCATAATTAGGAAGTACCTACTCAAAATAGACCTTTTATGGGAAGAGTGTTTTCTCAGCTTTGTAATTTCAGGGTCTCTTGGCTAACTAATTTTCATTAAATCAAGATGATCAAGGAAAGAATAGATGCATTCCCTGAAATTCATTCCATCTTCTTAATCCCATTAAGTCTCTTGCCTAGGGTTCTTTACAATTACTATGCTCTAAATGCCACACAGAAACATTGCTTCAGACACACAGAGAACTTTCTCCTGAGATTACTGTTTTCATCCTCTTCGAAGTTCAATGCAGTCTTTCAAATGGACCCTGCTTTACTGATGTCCAGGGAGGTATCTGGCTAGGAAGCAATAGACCTGTTTCCTTTGTGAGTCACTGTCACCCAGTACTTGACATCAGTCTACAGCCTGTGTAACAGGCAGCCAAATGAAGAAGTAAATGGTGCCTTTCCGTTCTTGCCCTTATCTTCCGGGACACGTAGGTCCCATTGAAGTGGAGGCTCATTAAACTCCAAATCAAAAGAGCTCTGTGTTCTACAGCAACCACGGTATTCTTTCATCAAAGAGATCTTCCCCACCCCCTACCAATTTAACCTCGCTGGAGAATTTCCACAAATGCCTGGCATATCCTCTCAAAGGGCTCAAGGCAGCCCAGGCTTCTGGCTGGCTGCTGTCTTGTGAGACTCCAGAGTTGAAGCCATCACTTGGGTAACTGTTTCAGGGATGGTGGGAAAAAGGCCTTGAGGAGATCAAAGAGGGAAGATGCTGTGGGTGGGCTGCTTACTGAGCAGAGTTCACAAGAAGGGATAGAGCAGAATGTGGGAGGGCTGACAGAAAGACTCAGTATGTCTTGTTCTTTGGCTTTAGTCTAGAGCAAAAGCCATGGAGATTCATGAAGAGCCCCAATTGTTAACCATTTCTGAACTTCAGCATGTAGTGATCATTTTAGACATCACATCAATAGCTCTTGTTGCTATACCTAGTATATTTTCCAGAATTCTATTACTACTACACCCAGTTCTCCAAAACTAACTTTATCTTGTTTTACTCCATTTCCACTATTCCTCTTAAAAATAGACATATTTCTGCTTTCTAGATCCCTTGCTATTTTTTCTTAGTTTTAAAAATCTATAATTTTCTGCTACCATACCACCAAGTACCATAACAAATCTTCCTATTTCACAATATTGGAGAAGCATGTCCTAGGCATAGACATTTATATTTCTAATATTCTAAAAATAGTTTTCAAATAATAGGATTTTGCTGGTGAAGGTAAAACTTACACAGTCATGGTAGATTATCAATTTAGATAGGAGATCAGAGAATGAACTGTGTGCATTTAGAATATTGATAGGATTCAGGCATCTTACTGATTGTTCTTCTAATGAATTGTTGATTTGTTTGAAGGGCATTTGATTGAAAGATGCCATTTCTCATATCTATGGCAGTGTATTTTCTTTACAGCAGCTATTGCTATATCCAGTATGTATTTAAAAAAAAACTCAACTAAAGATTTCTCTGAGCTCATATTTTTCAGATTTTCCTAGACTTTTTGCTGTTTTAGTTCCCAAGATGGAAGACTTGTAAATTTTTCTTTAATCTTTACAAAATGAGCTCCATTTCTAAATACCAAGGTTTTAAGGGTGGCTTTTTACTCTTCAGTTCTTTTAATATCCACAAGTGGACCATAGCTTCTTGGCAATGATCATAGGCAGCTTGCTAATGCTAGGGTACTACTACCAAACTGCTTCAGTGTGAACTCTTTACTTGGAGCCAGGAGTTCCTGTGTAAGAGTTTTAAGTCAGATCAAACCCAAATCACCAAATGCTCTGGAGCAACATAGAGCTACTTATATGAAAGAGAAAATAAACTACACTTCAGTTGTGAAATTTGTAAAAACAGTGAATATTTCCGGATGTAAACAATAGAAGGGAAGAGGCAAATCAGATGTAATGAAGGCACTGAACTTTGTTGTTCTGTATTATTGGCTTCAATGTTCTTTAGCAGATGGAGTTTTTATACACATTGGTGATCAACCAGCTAATATTAATAGTTTGCCCCCTACTTTTCTGTGTTTAAAAGTATTTTAATTTATACCATTCTATCCCCCTAGGAACCGTGAAAGCATTATCTTAAGATAGATTAAAGAATTAAAGTGCAGATAGATTAGTCAATAAAGTTAGTGATATATCTAGGAAGAGCTCAAGATATCTCATTCTGTTCTTTGTGTGCCAGTGACAAAGGTGGAATGATTAATGATTAAGCCATTTCTTTGCAACTGGCTGAAACAAATGGTTAGCTTTAGGAGCTCTAGAAGTAATTTTGTATTTAGATATCCTTTAAAAAATAAGTTTGAAAGATGTCCACATTTGTTGGAAGGAGGAAAGAAATGCCCTCACGTGTTATTCATTTGCAGGGATCAGATTTTCCTGAGTTAGAAGGGCATTAAAGGATCTGCCAAATGCTTGGGAATAGTTTCAAATTATTACAGAAATACAATGTAAATATACTATTGATTGAACTTGAGTATTTACCTTATCCTTTAATATACTGCCTTTCTGCTGTTATTTTCCTTTATTTTATGATTCTCGTTTAAAAGAAATGATTTGAAACCCTTATTTGACTTGGTCAAGCAAGGTAAATACATTTAGGAAAGTGTTAATTTATTGCTTTTATATTTTTAGTGTAGTAGTAAAACTATAGAGTGCTCACTTTTATTCATGTATGTGACAGTCATTTAATATTAACTGTCATCACAAAAGTGGCGACCGATGGATTGGAGCTATAACTTGAGACAACTACTAAGAAAAATAGTAATGCTCTGCTCTTAAGTAGTGTAAAGGATGCTGTCCCTACAATGGAGTGTGGTATGAAGAAGACATCCAGTTGTGCTAAATATTGAGCTGGTCTCTGAATCTTAATGGTTGATATTTGGGACTGGATAAATCTTTGGTGCTGGTGGGAGGCAGGGGTTTTCCTATATATTAAGGGATATATAGTTGCATGATGTGTCTGTTCACCAGATGCAACCCACTCCTAACTGTGACATCTAAAAATGCCTCCACACATTTCTAAATGTCCCTTGGGCATGAATCACCTCAAGATAAGAACCTCTGGTATATAGGCAAAAAAAGTAAGCTGTCATATATTGGGCCTTTGAAGTATGGTATGGGGTGGGGGAAAAAGTGGTTCTAAAAATCAAGATAAAGAGGAAAGTTGGTTTAAAGAACCACATTGAGAGAATATGAAGAAAGTAAGGGAAGGAAGTTTTCAGCAAGGTTTTGAAAATTGGCAATTGGTTAAAAAATAAAAACCTTAAATAAATGGAATGTTTGCCGCAATTTATGTAATATCCAGGAAGCGATTGGTTGAAATGCTGGATTTTTTATTTGGGTTCTTCTAGTGGCTTGCCTTGGGTCTCAATTAGAAACCCAGAGTGACAAATCTTTTTTTCTGAAAACTCATTTTTCATGTGAAGATTTGACCTACTTCTGTGACTTTGGGAAATTTTCACATGAATCTTCAATTCCATGAACATTGAAGACACAAAAAAGTAAATATTCTAGGATCTTCTGAAGAGTATGAAGAGTATACATATTATGATATATCTCTTTTACACATATATACACAAACTAAAACAGCACTTCTATTTTTACTTCCAAGAACATACCTGTATAAAATTCTAGGAACCTACTCATCCTTCATAAATATTGGTCAGTGTTGAGGGTAAAACAGGCTCTTTTAGAATCACAAGAGATTTGGGAGTTCAAAGATCTGTGGAAGTCATCTTAGACTATGTCTAGCCCAGTGGTTATCATTTTAGCATCTTAAAAACTCATGGGGCAAGCATTCCTAAGAGAATATTATGTCCAAAGGCAGTGAGGGGTAAAACACCAAAGTCTATTTTCGAAACTTGAATGATTTAATCATAACAATGCATCATGTATGAACAGATCATGCAGAGATAAGGCAGGAGGCCAATTCTTTAGAGAAGACAAACACAAAAAGAGTGAATCTAAACACAGACACACACACATGTATACTCACACACATACACACAACATATGGTGTGGCAGTGAAGTTAAATGAAGTTTTACATAGAACCCTAATACATAAAATATTACACTACAGACAATCCATTTAAAACAACTCATTCACCATAGTGGGC
This sequence comes from Dolichotis patagonum, assembly GCA_004027295.1. Lineage (NCBI taxonomy): Eukaryota > Metazoa > Chordata > Mammalia > Rodentia > Caviidae > Dolichotis > Dolichotis patagonum. Next base: position 7,271 of record PVJX010031529.1, read on the forward strand.
CCTTAAACACCCATCCCCACAAAATACTAGGACTCTGGAATACAATTTGAAAAACTAGGGGTTAGCAAACATTTTTTTCTGTGAAGGATCTGACAGGAAATAGTCTTGAATTCTGTAAACCTTGCAGTTTCTGTTGCAGGTGCAAGTACACAGCTATGGTATTGTAGTTAGAAGGCAGCCATCAACAACATGCTGACCGTTTTGGTTTGCTACTTCCTGAAACCCCTTTCCTCCCTACTTTTTTTTAACAAATGAAGACTCTAAGCCTGAGAACAGAGAGGCAAGTTACCATTAACAGTAAAGATAGGCCCAGAACCCCAGTCTCCTGACTCCCATCTTGTTTATTTACCTTTCATTGTGTTGCCAGATAAAAAAATTAGGTGAGTGAGAAAGTGCAGAAAAACAATCCCTGAGTACTTTTTGTACCAAATCCTCTACTAAGCACTTCATGTGTTATCTCATTTGATCCTTATAGAGGTACACCACATTATCATTATCTACATGTTACTGATGAATGAATAAAAAACTAGAGGGAGTAATTTAAAAAGGAGCTCTGATAGATTTAAGTAACTTGCCTTGAGCTGTGTAGCTAGTGAGTGGGAAAGCCAGGATTTGGACTCAGGCAATCAGAAGGCAGAGCTCAGAACTAATCATTTTACTATACGGCCTTTCTCTTTATGAAAGAAGGACGCACTAAGATTTCTGATGGCATTGGAAGAAGTTGGGCTGTGCCAATTACTGATCTAATATTTGAAAACCTTAAGTATCAAAGATAAATTTGTAAAGGAGGAGAGAAGAAAAAGTATTCATCATGATAAAGGTAAAATTGAAGAATGAAGTGAAAGATACAGTATTAAACCATATAGATACTGTTCTTGTCTATGTGTATGTGAGACCTAGAAAAAAGTCTATAACTTACAAGATGGCAGGCTTTGTTGGTTGCATCTGCAATGTTTTGTATTGGTTGTATCCATGAGTTGTACTTTCCTGTATTAACTTTAGATCTAAGAATGAAACATTTACTAGATAATTGTAGTGTTTATGGGTGAGCTATGCTCTTTTTACTTTTAAAGGAGATAGACTAATTATTATTGTCATGGTACCTTGGGGAAAAATTATCCCAGTAGGAACCATAATAGGATTTTTCTGACCTGCTTTGTGGAATTTAACTAACCTGCATGCCTATCTTCAGCCAATTCTGAGAACTTCCTGGGTATTTTTCTCTTCCAAGAAGTTGGCCTAGTGATTTCTCTTACTAGAAATACTTTTGCTGAAATACTTAGATTTCTTTTTTCAAGAAAGGCAGAGGGTATGGACAAATACACTTGGCCCTGGATGGCTTATTTTAAGTTTTCTAAGCATACATCACAGTACTTTATCATCAAGGCAAGAACTCATGCTAAGTTTAATTGCCTTTAAGTATAACTGCTGTAAGCCTTTGTAATTATAGTTAACATTCTCTGCATTAACATTGCATTGCTCCCTTAGGCTTTTCAGTATGATTCATGAATAAATGCATTCAATTTTAAATAGCTCATGAGGATTATAGAACCCCAAAGGTGAAGAATAGAGAATGTTTCCTACTCTCCAGTTGTTCAAAGCTCAGCAAAATGGAAAGGCAAGGCATCCATGACCTTTAAGTTTTGGTTGCCCTAGTTATTGTTGTTAACTAATAGTCACTTACCCCAGGAAAGAAAAATTTAAGCTTATTGAGAGAAAGCTTATGATGACTTTTTGTTTGCTACATTTCTTTGGAAAAAATCTAATGGATAGAAGTGTCTAGGCTTAGAATTTGAGTCAACTAGAAGGTTAGACTGAATCAGGTCTGGAATGAAATGAAGTGAAATGTCAAGTGTAGAAAAAAAATTTTTTAAGTTTTTGTTTTCCATTCACCTAGCCAAAATATACCACGGACCTGATGGGAAAATATGACAGATTTCCTTCTACCTGGACAAAGTTTAGCAAGATTTTTTTGGGAATGGGTACAGTTCTAAGACAAGGAACATTTCCCTACCTGTATGTACCATTGCTATCTCACTGAAAGTTATAGAAAGCAGTGATTTGGAGTCAGTGTTGTGAAGGAGTTACATGTTTTCTGCAACATTTCTTTGGAAAAAATCTAATGGATAGAAGTGTCTAGGCTTAGAATTTGCCTCAACTAGAAGGTTAGACTGAATCAGGTCTGGAATGAAATGAAGTGAAATGTCAATTGTAGAAAAAAATTTTTTTAAGTTTTTGTTTTCCCTTCACCTAGCCAAAATATACCACGGACCTGATGGGAAAATATGACAGATTTACTTCTACCTGGACAAAGTTTAGCAAGATTTTTTTGGGAATGGGTACAGTTCTAAGACAAGGAACATTTCCCTACCTGTATGTACCAGTGCTATCTCACTGAAAGTTCTAGAAAGCAGTGATTTGGAGTCAGTGTTGTGAAGGAGTTACATGTTTTCTGCAATGAGGGTGTCACATTGATCCTGTTGGCTTGGCCCCAGCTAAAAGGATGTGGCCAAGGGTGCTAATATGGGCAACTTCTTACAGTGCAGCTGCTTGTCAGGTAACTCAAAGGCTTGGGATTTGTTGAAAAGCCAGAGTTGAATTCCAGAATTTCACCTAAACCAGTTTATCGGTAATAGTTTCAATTTTAATCTAACAGTGGTAGTAACCTTATCCTTAGCTTCTGTGGGAATAATAGTGACAGATGTGCCCAACTTGAAAGAATTTCTGCTTTAGAAAGAGTTTATGGGTTGATTTTTTTAGCACTAAGGGGCTGTCACTGTGAGAAACAAAATCTGTTCTTTTGCTGACAAGGTGGGAAGGTTGCCTTTTCCTCTGTATTCTTGAGTATTGAGAATATGTGTAGCTTATTTAGAGAGTCTCTTCATACTTTCATTCCCCTGGGACCAATATTTGGCTTGTATATGGATACAAAGAACTCACATTCTTTTTTCTTTTTTCTTTTCTTTTTTTTTTTTTTTGCTTTTGTACTGGGGATCGAACTCACAACCTCACACTAGCCAAGCAGGCGCTTGTGCCACTGAGCTAAACACCTGGCCCAGAACTGACATTCTTAACCCTAACCTTCTTCATGTTTGCTTTTGGTTAAGGCCTATAGACTTGGAAAGATGAAGAATCATGTTGAACTCACTTAGTCTTAGACATAGTTCTTTAATTCAAGACTATATGAATCTTTGATGGTCACAGGATAGGGTTGGGAGACTTTAGTCCAAAATCACGAATTTGGGCTGTGAGACACAAAACACACATAGCCAGTAATCTTGTGAAAAAACATAAAAAACAAATGGAACAGTGATCAGAAGTATTACATGGCAGCTTTCTTTTGAGAAGAGAAGAAACTTTCCAGGTGAGCAATGATGGATTATATTAGGTAATTACCAGGGACAGACTTCAAAAAGACAATTCTAGCCTCCTTGTACTTGCATCAGTTGCCTACTCTTTCTCTCCCAACTGGAAAGGAGACAGTTATACAAGAAGGGATAGGCTCCCTTTTTATACCAAATTAAATCTTTCTTCCTGAAAAGCCTCTTCCCCCTCTCTATAGCACTATTGTACTATAAAAACTAAAATAAGATATACCCCTCAAAATATTCAAATTTAGAGTGAAGAGCAGAGATGAAGACATCCATGAGAGGGAATCTGAAAAGCTTACTCTCTAAAACACTGTTCCGAACAGGGCAGACTTAGGGAAGACACAATTCTGGAGGCACAGGACAAAGATTAAAGAGTAGTCATTTCTTAATTACTTTCTTGCTTCACATTCTATGTATGAGAAATAGAAGGCAACATAGGACAAGATGATTTCTAAACATAAGGCTGGATTGGGGTTTGTGTAAATGACTCTGTTGCTTTCTTTCTTTCCATCTGCAAATCTCCCAACCTGGGTTTCTAGTTGAAAAAGAAGCAGGTATACGTAGATAAGGTGGAGAAGATGCAGCAGGCCCTTGTACAGCTCCAGGCAGCGTGTGAAAAACGGGAGCAACTAGAGCACCGTCTCCGGACAAGATTGGAGAGGGAACTGGAGTCTCTCAGAATCCAGCAGGTATGCCGAAATTAAATGGAGGTAGGGGAGGGAGTGAAGGAGGGAGAGAAAAGGAGGAAGACAGGGAGGATGATTCTTGGTTACTCATTTTTAGTTGTGTTTGGCATGGACACAAAATGAATGTATGTTCATCTTTGCACTTTTTGCACTATCTTATTTTATGCCAGGCTTCTTTTCCCATTGTAAATCCAAAGACTACTTCCTTAGTTTTCTATCTCATCAAAACCCTTAATGCTTATGATCTTCACTTTTTATTTTCATAGGATTCAAAATGATATGCTATGTAAGAAATAAAGCACATATAATCTTTTCCTTTCTTCCTTTTCTCCTTTTCCCTATCCCAATAGTTCTTTCCTTTTGAACACATTCTTTCTTTTTAATTATCATAGTATCTATTGTACATTTTGGATCTTATTACTCTTTCAGTTTTTTTAGAAACATTTTAAAGAAAGTTTTTAAATATTTTTGTCACTGTATGTATGTCTCTTCCTATCATGATCCTGGGGCTACAAAATATTTTATCATTATTTTACAATTATAAGACACTTACAATCATGAGAAAAAACATAATAAAGCAGCTATACAAAAGTTGTATCATTTGTAGTGCTGGAGATCAAACCCAGGGCTTCTTGCATGTTAGGCAAGCACTCTGCCCCTGGGCTATATCCTCAGCAACACTGTAGAATTGGAAATGGTCTTCAGAAATCGTGTGACTCAACCTCTTCTAGGGTTCAGAGAAATATCGAGACTCAGAAAAGGTTGCGTGACGCACTAAAGATCATACAAGTTAGGTACTAAATCCTAGATTTTTATACTTCCCACTTCATAAGTATAGCAGTTTTTACCCCATTGATCTGATTTCTGAGCAACAGGAAAATTTGATGTGGCAAACTGTTTTTCTAACAAAGGCAATGTCATGCTCAATTCTAAGTCCTGTGGCTTCAGGAAGAGATTATCATTTGCTGGTTTCATTCTGGATCAGAAGCCAGAGTTTAGGGTGTAGCTCCAGAGTAAAGCACTTGCAAAGTATTCATGAGGCCCTGAGTTTGAACCCCAGTACTGCCAAAAAAAAAGTCCACCCTGATAGAATTTGGGCAACACTCCCTTACTACCATCCTATAAAATCACGGTTCTTTAAATAGGGCTCAGACACTAACCTTGATTTATTAAACTCAGAGGACTTTGTAACTCCGCCAACAGCGCCAGGGGAACTCTCAACCCACCAACATTTCAGAATACAATGCTGCTGCGCTGATGGAGCTCCTGCGAGAAAAGGAAGAGAGGATTCTGGCCCTGGAAGCTGATATGACAAAGTGGGAGCAGAAGTATTTGGAAGAGAATGTGATGAGACATTTTGCTCTGGATGCTGCTGCAACTGTGGCTGCTCAAAGGTAAGTAGTTGACTGGGAAACAGGGAGTGGGGAGTACAGAAGTGTAACTGATTCATAGATTTTTCCAATGTTTCATTTGCTTTATTGGATTTTCTGTAGATTATGCATAAACATAGTTTCCTTATTTTTTTATCAGTACCTGTTTGCAGTACACCAACTTACAATCATCATGGGGAATAAGTACATACACATAATACAAATTGTTTCTTTTTTTAAATCCCTTTTCCTTTCTCCCCCCTTCCCTCTTTCTTTAATTCCCCTTTTTCTATTTTCATTCTTGTTGATATTATTAATCCTAGCATGTGTTTATGGCATATAATGTTTACATTCATTAAAGGTATTAGGTTACTGTACATGTCATATCTTTATTCTACTTGTTTCATTTTCCACTTTCCCTTACTCCTTGACTTTGTTCTCTTAGGCCCCTATCCATTTGCAAGAGATCCAACCCCTTATCTCCTGTTCATCATTCATTATTCATCTAGCTTAGGCAGGAACTGAATGGTTATGAGAACAGATGGTCAAGAATTGAAAAATTTAAGTTGCTTTATGGACTTACTGGATTGCTAGTTGAGCCTGCTTTGGTAGCCAGAATAATTGCAAATTGGCTAAATATTTGCATGCCTCTTTCTCTAGAGATGCATATTATTTGAGCACCATACGCATGTTGTTTACCCCCCAGGGCTAGATTGAAAGCCACTCCAGAGAAATGCCAGTCAGAAACTAAATTTCACTCAGGAGTGTCTGCTGCCATTTGATAGCTTAGGCTCAGGTCAAAGGGTTTGCTGAACATGAATCTATCCATTGAGAAGGTCTATATTTGAAGGCTGTATTCTCTGTGCACCTGAGCTCATCACATGTATGCAGCCTCATTTCATCTGGTGCAAGACAGACAATGGTGGGAAGATTTTTATTATTTTATTTATTTATTTATTTATTTAATTTGTTTATTTGGTACTGGAAATTAAATTACAACCGTATGCTTCCCAGGTAAGCACTGTGCTTCTGAGCTATATCCTTGGCCCAATATATTTTATTTTTTTGTTTCTTATTTGTTTCTCTTTACATATTATAAAAGTTAATTATTGACCTCTGGACAAAACAGTTGCTTTTAACCTGTTTGTCTCACCGTTGTTCATAACCGTCTGCTAGAAAGAAAGAAGCATCCAAAAATAATGAGGTGATGACTTGGATTGTTATGATAACAGACAGAATGTTGGTCTGGAGTTGGCTGTCAAAGTTGGACTATTAGCATATTGCACCCAGATAGGTTTCTATCCAGAAAGTTATTAAAAATCAGTGTTTTTAACATAATCCCAAGCATGGTAAACTAGTAGAGCCTAGAAGTGCTCACTAGACTTTGGCTGGGATATTTGTGTGGAAGAGGCAGTGGATACATTTAATTTGAATCCTAGTTCCATATAAGATCCAGTGCTTAAGAGCTGGGCTGGTATCCAGCTGTTGTGATGCACTCCTGTAATCTAAACTACTTGGGAGGTTAAGACAGGATGATCACAAGTTTGAACCCAATGTGGGCAATTTGGTAACTGAGACCCTGTTTCAAAAAAATAAAAAGGGCAAAGTAGTCTAAGTGGCAAAGTGCTCTTGGGTCCAATTCCCTGGCACTGGAATAAACAAGAGCTAAACTGGAGCTTTATAAAAACATTCTTGATTTTCTCAGAAGACACTGGGAATTGTTTTAATGTGATCAGCACGTCTCTAGATAGCCCCTGCATCTTTACAACTTGTGGCTGCTTGTGGCTTGAAAAGAAAAAAAAAACTGCTTTTGACTTGATTTTAAGATCATTGTGAAGTTTATGGCTGTTTTTTAACAGCTTTATGACTCTGCTCAGTACATGCCAGTGTGGGACTAGAGAGCACAAAAACCTCAGCTGTACCAGAAAATGGTCACAAGTTTTACAGGCAGATTCCAATCCAAATGAAGTGTCATTTTACCTGCTAGCTGTTACCAAGAAAACACCTGTGCCTAGCACTACTTCAGAGGTTATTCCTGAAAGCCTAAGGTGGAAACATTATTATTAGAAAGTCAGGAAGTGCAAGGTAAGAAGCATAGAAAGACATAGCCCAGACAGAAGCATAAAAAGGATGTACAGTGTGACCAAACATTAGAATTATAAAGCAGGGGTTAGTGGTGCCCATTTCTTTCTTTTTAAAAAAGTTTTCCCCTTTGTTATTGATATATGTCTGTAACACATAATACATTCACGTGAGGAATTGGTACATATGCATACCACATCTTGATCCTACTTCACTTAGTCCCTTCCTTCTCCCTCTCTTATTCCCTTCCCATCTTCACAAAGGTACCTTGTTGTTCCCTACTGTCTATCTTTCATTTTGTTCATTAAATTATTTATACCTTGGACTTCTTGTATAAACCATGGGATATTTAACCTTCTGTGTCTGGTGTATTTTACTTAACATCGTGATGGATTCCAGATCAAAATGCAAGAAAGCTAGGGAGAAGTGTGTCACTCACTAGATTCTTACATAAAGAAGCTATTTCTTCCTTCTTCCCTCCTTCCCTTCCTTCCTTCCTTCCTTCCTTTCTTCCTTCCTTCCTTCCTTCCTTCCTTCCTTCCTTCCTTCCTTCCTTCCTTCCTTCTTTCTTTCCTTTATCTATACAAAGCACTGAGAATTAGGGGAACCCTCTTTCAGATGGATGTTCAGAATCGGCTTGCTCCCATAAGGTAAGTTTTATTTACATTGAATTCCCTTAAATAGCCAGGTGAAATTTTTTGTTTAATCAGTGTTTTCAGCAACATATTCATGATCATTATTTAAAATGACAAAACATAGCCAGATCCAATCTAGTAGGGATACCTTCTAGTAATTCCACAGCAAGTGTTCTATATATGGACTATGCCTTTTTTGTATGCTATTAATCCAGCCCACAGAAGAGGCTGAGAGATAGCATTCTAATTCTTATAAAATGGCAAAATTAGACTAGGTGGTTCTTCAACTCCTTCCATTTCTAGGATTATATTATATTTCTAAAGATAATAAGCACCTCTTTTGCTTTGCCATGGTGTTTGGGCTCACTTTTTTCTTTCTTTATAAGATCACAGATTTGAGAGATAATATTTAGAAAAGTTCATTTCAGAATCTATAGAATCTTGTACTTTTATTCCCAACTTCTATTCTTCTATTCTCATTTCTTCTCCTCCCAGTGGTAAATGTAGGTATTAAACTAGGTTCTGGGTTTTGTTCCTTTTTGGAGATAAAATCTTTATATTTTCTTTTCTTTCAGAATAATTTTAAGTGCCCAGGCTATTGGCTACAGATAGAAAATGCTCAAAATTTATTTGAGTAAGGAGTAACATAAATAAAAGAGGAAGGAGAAAGAAGTAGTAAAAGAGACAGACGAGTTTGAAGTATGTTACTTAAATCCTTAGATTAGTTGCCACATTTTGATGGCCTGCTTGATTTCTATGTATTCTGGTGATATCTGAAACTTAATATATTCCAGACCTAATAGCTCACAGGTAAATGACAGGTTTCACTATTAGGACATCTTTCTTGGGTGATATCAGTGTTAATTGTAGAGGACAAAATGTTTTTTTTTTTTTAGTTCAAGTGCAGTATTAGTTACACTTTTAAAAACTTCTTCTTTTAGTTGTATAGTTTGATAAATGCTGGTAATTGAATATAACATTGTAGCTACCTGTGAAGTCAAGATAGAGAACACATTCTAAAGTGGCCTTGTGTTCCTTGAACTTGATCCCTTCCTGTCTAGGCAGTGACTGATCTGGTTTTTGTCATAAAATTGTGTTTTTCCTAGAATGTCATGACTCATATTGAGCTTACCCTTTTTATTGAATGCAAATTCAGCATAATGATTTTGAGCTTCATGCAAGCTGATGGGTGTATTAATAGTTTATTTCTTTTTATTACTTAGTAGTGTACCTACTCACCTGATAATGGATATTTGGGTTATTTCCAATTTAGCACCATTGTTAATAATAAAACACAGATTTTAGAATAAGAAAAGACAAGTTTATTTCCTTGAATGAGAGGGCATATAAAGTGGACTATTTATACCTCCTTAAGCATCTAGATTCTTTGGAGCAACTTTTGTCAAAGGGAATGTTGCTTACCCATTGATTTCAGAAAACTGTTGATGCAATGATTTCAGGTAGGATCAGTATATAAAGAGTTATGTTTGGCCTTAAATGATTTAATAATCAGCATTTCATTCAAATGAAAGGTGCTGACATTGCCTTTCACCCTGCGGTGTACCTAGATATCAGATGCGCCAACTGTATAATATTGGTCAGTTATTTGCTTAGAACTTGGTGAAAAGTTAAGAGGGGCAATGAAAGAAAGAGACAGAATAAGAAATCAGTAAATCTGTAAATCAGCTAATTTTTGCTTATTTCAGATGGATATTTGGTACTTAAAATATATATTTTGTTTAAAAGGATAATGGGAAGTTTATCAAAAAAAGATCGTGCTTCCTATTCAAGGTGCTTTTAGCACTTAACACTTACTATTTATCTTCACAATAATTTGATATATTGCAAAGATGAAAACTGACCACAGGGGAGTTAAATAATTTACCCAAGATCACACATGACTACTAAAGGGAATAAGAACCAAGATTTAAATGTATGATTTGTCAACTTAGTTGGTATATTATGCTGCCTCCAAAACATGGTGGGCCTCAAAGATAGCAAAGTAGAGGTTATTAGCTGTTCAATAAGATGCTATTTGAGGCTTACTATTTAATCACTTAGAAATATGATAAATAATGTGATAACATTGCCTGCATTACAGCTGCAAGTTATTGTGTCCCTAAAAAGTCTTCTCTAGATGCTTAATATAAATGAAGGGAAATCACTATCAAGTAAGAGTCTTTGTTCAATCACAGGAGACCCAATTTAGCGATGCAGATTTTGAGTTTCAGCTTAGAAACAGTAGATTTAGTTTGGAAGAATGGCAAAAGGATTACAGGATAACGCACCCAGTCAACCATGTAGTTTATAGCTTTGCATTTACTGACTCAATTCAGCTTGTTGCCTTTGTCGGGACCTATGGTGTTTCATTTCTGTTTTGACTGAAGTAAATCTGGGATAGGAGAAAATAAAGAAAAGGAGAGAAGGTGGTAGAAGTTCATATGCATCACACATGACTATATATTCCTTCCTTGTTGGCATTTCTGAGTTTTCATCCTCTGCTTTCTTCTCATTCTACATTCTTAGTTATCTTATTCTCTGTTGTAGCTTCTGTAATAATAAGGATGACAGTAACTCTGTATTAGTAATTCTAACATCTCTAAGATTAAAGTTAGAAGCTCCAACAACTTGACAGTTGAAGACACCTTCACTCTAGTCTACCTAAAAACAAAAACTGTCATAGCATTTTCCAAACCTCATCTCCATGGTTTCCCATGAGAGCACATGCTATGCCATCTTCCTTAGCCATTTGAATTTGATATAATAAAGGTCCCATTCCTTCCTTCCCTTCCCTACCACTTGCATTGAAATAGTTTCTAAGTTTTATCAGTTGTACCTCTTAACAACCTGTTTCCACTTCCCTTGCCACTTCATTGGTTCATGTTTTCATTATCTCTTGCTGGGATTATTACAGTCGACTCCTCTACTGGTCTATCTGATTCCAGTGTGTCTCTCCTTTGAACACTCCAACCCAGTGCAGCAAGAGATAATGTTAAAGTACCAAAGCTCAGTGCAGATCATTTCACTCCCCTTGAAAAGTTCTAACCGGGCATGCTGCTCCATGCCTATGATCTTAGCACTGCAGTGGCTGATGCAGAAGGATTACTGTGCATGCGAGGCCAGCCTGGGCTGCAAAGGCTGATAAAGGAGGATTACTGTGCATGTGAGGCCAGCCTGGGCTTCACAGTGAGTTCAAGGTCAGCCTGAACCCTGGAAAGACCCTGTCTCAAAAAAATTTTTCAGTATCTCTTAGAATATTAGTTCAAACTCTTTCTTACAATGGTTATTTACTTTTTGTTTCCCCTCATAATTCTCCTTCAGTGTGGACTAATCTTTCCATATCTCACTCCTCTGCCTGCTCCCAGTAATTTTAAACACAGTGCTCCCTTTATAGTAGAGTTCATGTACCAAGTAAATAAAAGGATGCTGCCCATAGAAAAGATAAAATTAAATTTAAGTGGCCAATAGACATTTTAATTAGCAGGTCATGGTAACATTCTAGAGAGAAATTTGTGTAATATGATTGGAATAACAATGTGAGAATGGTAGGAGAATGAAGATGACAGAGAGGTATTGAAGAAATTGTTTCCTTAAGAAGTTGAGACGGGTAAATATCAAATTCAGCGGTAAGCAATTCAGAGTTTGCAGGCTGTTTTCAGACTGTAGCCAGTATCTCTCCTGGTGCTCTTAAGGGTAGTCTGAGGCTATTAGACATTGTTCCATCAAATTCTGTGCTTTCTTGCTCCTAAACCATTAGCTTAGTAACTCTAGTCTTCTGGAGGGAAGATGGATGCTGAAGGCTGTCCTGGCAGCCCTGTAGGAATTCATTAAGTGCCCTACATTCACACACTCCATTCCTGAGGAGTTCACAGTGTCCATATCAATTAGCTGGCAGGGCTCTGTGTACCCAAAATGGGCTTTTATGCAATGAAAGTGGCAGTAGGCCAGCACCAGTTCCCCCAGTGATAAACCGTACGTTCCATTCCCTAGTGTCCACAGTCACCATGCACTTTTCAAGAGGCCTGACTTTCAAGCTCAACCATTGGTTAACATTGGCACTCTGCAGTGCAGGAACCACTTCCAGGATTATACTTAGGGCTGGCATTATTTTAAATCATACTCTTTGGAATAATATTTTCCTCTCTATGTGCCTCTCACTTAATAACAAATAGCGTTGTTGAGTGCTTGTACTGTGCCTGATGCTCTATGTTTCTACATGCACACATTTGTTTTTTTTCCTCTGATGAAATGAAGATACAACTGTAATTCTCAGTTTCCATATGAGGAGATGAAGGCTTACAGCACGATACTGACTTTTAGAGCTCATAAAGCTTGTTAGTAAAAGAGTACTTAGAAACTGGGACTTGACTGGGTGTTGTTAGTAGTCAGTGCCTGCTTTCAAGCACCATAAAGTGTTCTTTCCTCTTGGAGTATCCAGCAGGACTACAAACAAGTGAATCACACTAGAGTAGGTATAGAAATTTTATGTGTTAAAAATATTTTAACAAATATTGACAAAATTTGGCAAATGACAAGATCACTTGTATCCCTCCCCCTCCTTGTTATTGTTATTTCTCCATTCCAATAAATGGTTTCGGCCATGCATATAAAGTTCTAGTATTTGGGAGAGCAGTGGTTTTGCAAAGCTCAACGAAATTCCCCCATCCTTAATGTCAGCTTTCCACCTTTGTGTTACTTCAGCTCTTCACTGTCATTGGCATTGGTCACAGCTTTGAAGCTGAGAGAACATAGTTGCTTTCTAGCACAACTGTGCCTAGAGTTCTCCAACAGCATCTCACTCTCATAGGAAGTTCAGTGAAGCAGTGTCAGTTCATTGCTTACAGCCTATTGTCTGATTTTCTAGATGAAAATTTTAGTAATTTCATCAATGTTCTCCTTAATCTCGATACCTGTCTCTCTCTCTCTCTCTCTCTTCTCCTCTCTGTCCCTTTCTATCTCTGTCTTTGTCTCTGCACACACATCCTTTTCCTTATTAATTGTATCTTTGAGCTAATAGCCTGAGACACATTTTTCCCAAGACACTTTTAGATAGGAAATGTTGGCCCCTTATACAGTAGGGGCTCTATAAAGAGAATAATCACAGTAATTAACATAGACTCACTGATTGGTGCTAGAATGTTTCTGATGTAGATCAGATAAGGAATCGAGTGGCACTGAGACAGAGGCCCTCTTTTTCTTTCTTTTTTTTTTATAATTTTATTTAAAGAGGAAAAAGCAAAACAAAATAAAACAGAATAAAGGGTAGCAACCATACAGTATTCCAAGGAAAAAAGGAAAAGTACAACAATAAAACCTAAGAAATTATTACTTGACTAATTACATATTGACTTCTTGGAAATAGTTCTTTAAATTACAAAGTTAAAGCATGTAAAGTAGACATTCAAACAGTGAGACTGTTAGCAGTTCTGCTCCACGATCTGACAAAAACAACAATATGGTCATCCATCTTACCCACTCAAATATACATGCAATTATATCAATAGGGTAAAATTAAGTATAACAAAACAGAGCAAAGTGGATCACAAGAAAGCAATGTAAGACATAAATTTCAAAGCTAGACAATTGGAGATATTCACTCTCTATCATATTGACTCTTGTTTTCTTCCAAATAGTTGTCCATATTGTTACATATAGGGAATTCACATGAAACAACCTAGTATGGAATTGATCTGAGCAGGACGAGGAGGGCATTACAGGTCTTCAAGACCAGACATT
>PVJX010031530.1:0-21175 GCA_004027295.1 Dolichotis patagonum
AATAGCATCACAGACGTTCTTTGTGCTTAATAAGTTGTATGTATTGATTATTAAGTAGACAAAACAACACAAACCTAGGAAAGGCTAAAGTTATAGTTACAAACATGCTAAAGAGCCCTCAAAGATCAATTCTTAATCCTCAGCCTTATTGTGAATTCCTTCCACATCCCTTCTCCATGTAATTCTAAGGAATTTGGAGAAACTCTTCGATGTAACTTTGTCATTTAGTTGCACTTTTAGAGGGTAGAGCTGCTGGATTGCATTTTCTTTCTCATGTTAAATGGAAAGATCATGATTTCATAGAATTTAAAGGTTCAAGTATACCTTATAACCACTAGTCATTATATCTATGATATTCTTTGAGTAAGCAATAGCACTTCTATAAACTAAATGAAAATCCATGTTACTTAATAACAATAACAGAAAAACCAATGGAAAGATTAGCAATGAAAATAACAAGCCACAGATAGAGACAATATCAATGTAAAACACAAATCTTGGGAAAAAAAACAGGCATAAATATTATGTAAATGTGCCTTTAAACTTAATGATAAGAACAACTCCACTATAAAATAGGAAAACAATTGATAATTTTCCCAAATTAATGTCAGACACCAAACCTCAGATTCCAGGAGCTCAGAGAACACCAAGATGAAGGCAAAGCAAATAACAACTGCTGGGATGGCTGTGATGAAAAAGGAACTCTTCTGCACTGCTGGTGGGAATGTATACTGGTGAAACCACTGTGAAAAGCAGAGTGGAGATTCCTCAAAAAATTAGAATTAGAGGTCTCATTCAACCCAGCTATTCCTTTCCTGAATATCTTCCCCAAAAGCATTAAAAATATACTACAGGGATCTCTGCATGCTCATGTGTATAGCAGCACAATTTGTGATGGCTAAATCTTGGAAACACCCTAAGTGGCCATCAATGGAGGAATGGATAAAAAAATGTGATATTTTTATACAGTGGAGTAATACTCAGCCTCAAAGACAGATAAACAGGAGATTTTTTTATAGGAAAATGGATACAACTTGAGTCCGTACTCATAAATGAAATAAATCAGATTCACAGGTGTAAACCTCATATGGTCTTCCTACTGTCAGAAGCTGAAAAAGTAAATAAGATACAAAATGTACAATAGATATTATGAAATGGAAAGAAACTATTCAAATGAAAAGAGAAGCTGGGATAAGGGAAGAGAGAAAAGAAAGAAGAGAAAAGAAAAATATATATATATACAAGATAGTTAAGGAAGTTATACTACTAATTTCCTAGTTTAATGAAAAGAAAGGTTTGTGCTTATATTGTTCAATCAATTTTTCATCCTCTATCTTGTAATTTGAGCAAATATTTTACAGATAACAATATACAATGTATTAGCCATTGTTACTCTATTATCTTGTTTTGAAATTTTTATCATTGTTTTTATCGTTTTTTTCTCTTTAAAATAAAAAAACAAAAAAAGGAATATATTAATTTAAAAAGCAAATAAAAGCATACCAACAAAACAAACAATTAGGAGAAAGATTATTTTTAAACTACAGAAGATCAAAATTAAAAAAGTAAAATACTGAAAGCCAAAGGATAAAAACACTGACAATGAGGAAAAAAGAGAAAGTACTGTATTAAACTCTTCTACAAATTCATACAAACAAGAAGAGTCGAGTGAAATATTTAGAATTAAGAGGGAAAAAAAACAAGTAAAATCATCAACCTATAATTCTATATTCAGTTACTATCCTTTAAAAAGGAAAGAGAAATAGTTTCTCAAACAAAAACTGAGGAAACATGTCCAGTAGAACTGTCTTGCAAGAAATGATAAAACTGAATTAAATCAAAGGAAAATAATAATACAGGTCAGAAACTGAACTTATATTGTCACTGGACCAGGTCAGAGGAGAATCCTGAAGCTGAGCTAAGAAATCTACCGCATTCTACCACAGAATAAATTTGCATATTCACTGCTTTCCACTCTGGAAAAATAATTTTCAAGATCTACCACTCAGAAGCATGAAGGGACTTATTAGTCAGAAATTTAAAAATACACATGCGAAGAAACACTGAGGGCCTTCAAGAGTGATGAACATTATTTTGTGGAACTGGGAATATTATGATTTTCCTAAAAAAGTAGGCAGCCCAAGAAATGTGGCCCATACTTCAGACAGGTACTTGCTCATATCACATCTCTAAGTCCAGTTTTCGTGTTTTCTTTTTCTGGGTTTTTTTTTTCTATCAGTATTTTAAGTACTCTTTGGGTTCTCTCAACCTGTTCCTTTGTCTCATGATCAGATTCCTGCCCTTTACTTTTTCAGCGAAGCCAATTTATGGACTTACATTATTCCTGAGGGGTATTGGGTGTGATGGGTCTGAAAGGAAAGGAATCTTAATTGAACCAAGGGAATGGTGACTTGGATCACCTTGGATCACCTTGACCCAGAAGTTGCCGTCTGCTTAAAAGTATAACTTTTGGATCTGATTTCCTTGTCTCCTTTCTATGTTTTTTTAAATTCTTTCTCATCCCCTACCCCAGATTTCAATCCTTTATCCTTAGAGAGTGCAGAAGGACTGAAATCTGCTCTGCTATAACTGCTTCAGGCTGGGGTGTTGAGCGTCCTTCATCAAGGATCAGAGGTTTCACCCTGATTGACCAAAGGGACATGAAGGAAGATGGGTTTGAGGTTTCATGAACCATCCTATTTTGGCAGCCTGGGAAAGAGGACAAGAGTGTCAACAAGTCTTTGAGGCTTAAGCTCTATTGTATTGCCTTGTTAAACAAGCCAAAGTCATAAATTATAAGTAGAATATTGAAGAATAATGCCTCTAAAAAGTTGTCAAAGTCAGACAAAATTAAGTAGCATTTAACATGAGCCTATTGCCTTTAACATTAAACTTTACTTGTTTTGAGGTTAAAACAGGTAAAGTTTAAGAGTAAACAGACTCTTCCCTGTTTTTGTTTTGTTTTGTGTTTGTTGTTATCATTTTTTGTCTTTTTGAGAGAGGGTCTTCCTATGAAGTTCAGGCTGGCCTTCAACTCACTTTGTAGCCCAGGCTGAACTCAAACTCACAGCAATCATCTTTTCCCAGCATCCCAAGCGCTGGGACTACAGGTGTTCAACACTGGGCCCAGCTTTCCCTGTTTCTTAAAGAAATCTAATGTTTAGAATTTTTATTGTAAACAGGAGGCTGAGGCGGGAGGATTGACTTGAGTTCCAGGCCAACTTGGGCTACATAAGCAAGTTCAAGGCCAGCTTGCCCTCCATTGTGAGAACTTGTCTCAATAAATAAATAAATAAATAAATAAATTTTATTATACCAATGGGGCAAGTTATAGAGTAAGGATGTCTATGTTTATGTTTTTGTGACCTTTGGACCACTATTATTATTATTATTAATTTACTATAAGGCTTAGAACCTATATCTGGCCTCTATTTGCTAGACCTGCAAACTTTTTATACAGACCAGTAATATTAATATAATATTAATATGAACTTATTTTAATAAACTTAGTAATATTAATATAAACTTATTTTATACCACAAAGATAACAAAGCTTATTACCTAGAACATTATATTTCCATTCATATTTTGTAGATACACCTATACAAGAAGGTAAGCCCTTAACTGAGCAGTACACAAGAATACATGAAAATAACGTAATGGCAATATACAAATTGAGGCTGAAGGACATGGTTTTGGAAGGGCTCTTGGTAACGGGCATATAAATTGCTATGGCTGTAAGTTTCAAGTACAGCTAGAAAGTTTCAGCATGAGCCAATGCAGTGTTTGGAATGTCTTCTAATA
Source organism: Dolichotis patagonum (assembly GCA_004027295.1). Lineage (NCBI taxonomy): Eukaryota > Metazoa > Chordata > Mammalia > Rodentia > Caviidae > Dolichotis > Dolichotis patagonum. Next base: position 3,805 of record PVJX010031530.1, read on the forward strand.
TCTAGATTAGATTTTTATTTACTATTTCTCCTTCTCCAGAGGTATATATATTCTCAGATCCTGTCTGGTGACATCTTCTCTTGGCAAGCCAGTGGTGGGACGTAAAAAAGATGCTGGTCAGTAACTCCAGCTGAAAGTTTTCTTTTACTTTGTTCACCACTTCCCCTACTCTTTGCTTCTTGAAGCATAGTTTGTCTTTTTCTCCCTTTTTCTTTTCCCCAGTCTATAAAGTCTATAGCTTCAGGATTTTTTTTTCCTTTTTGGCAATAAGAGGCTCCCATGTCCCTATAAAAAATAAGTGATTTCATATAAAAGAACCAAAGACAAGAGGTTCTTGTTCTCTGTAACCAAAAGTGGAAACAAGTGCAAAAAGGAACACTCTATAACATGTAGCTGCCTCATTATGTGGTCCCTCAAGTCAAGATACTCCATTCCTGGGTCAGATGGAACTAAAATTTGTTCTCCAGGGAGACACAGATATGCACAGTATCACCCAATGTCTCCAACAAAGTTTTTCTGTAGCTGGTCTGGGAAGCCTAGTGCTGAGACACAACAGAGAGAGCCTGCCTTGGAGGTGACGCCTGGGGAAGCAATGTCCTTAAAAATCACACTTTCTTTGGATCCTAAACATTTTAGATAAAATGGGATCCTCTAAACTGTTTTTCTGGTTTTCCTTCTTTCTCTTTGTCTCCCTCTCCCTCTGTGCATCTCTCTCACTCTCTTTCCTCTCCCTCAGATCTGAAGGGCAAAAGTCGGCTGCCCTATGTGGCCACTCCGGTGACTTGAAAGTCTCCTAAGATTCACGTGGTGATAACTGACATTATCCTTGGGACGTGGTAGAGTTTGTGGGCTCAAACTGACAAGAAACCATGAGTTTTCTTTGTTTACTTCTCTCTTTCCTGAGAACCCCATTCCTCTTCTTATCCTTTCTCTTCTCCCATTGTAAACCTCTTTCATCTTTCAGGTGACTCAAATCCTTTAACTTTTCCCAGTGTTGGTAAGGAGGGAAAGGCAGAGAACTGGAAGGAGGAGGGGGAAGATTGGAACTGGGGAGCTCAGGAAGTTTTCTCATGGTTCTAGGGAGTTATTATGCCTCTGCGTGGGTGGTGGAGAGAGGCAACTTGCTATTGCATCTCATCAAGTTATGGGAGGGAAAGCTTGAGTTCTCTGGGTTTTTCTGCTGTTTTATTGAGAGAGAAAGAAGTGGTAACTTAGTGGTTTGGCTTGGCTGGCCATAACTCTCCCATTTCTCTTTCTCCCTTCTCAATCAGCAGCTTCAAGCTGCACTAAGGGAAAAGGAAACAGGACAAACATTTCCACCCCTGGGCCACCCCTTAGAGACACAAAGATAATTTAAAAAGAAGTTTAAAGGATTCCCTTTTATACAGGTATTTATTAAAAAGCATACAGCTATCATTAGTGAAAGCAATTTTCCTGCTACAGTCTGGAGCTAAAGATTGACCTTCATGCCACTTATTTTCTACTCATAATGAAAGTCTTAGCTAATATAGTAAAGCAGGAATTCAAGGTACACAGGATGGGGTGGCAGACATAAAACTTTTCCCAAGTGATAAATGCTTGGTACAATCAAGTCTTACAGAAATAATAAGTGACTATAGTGAAGTTTCAAAATCTAGAACTAATATACACAATCAAACACCTATATACCAGTCACGAACTAGTATAATTTGAAATTCAAATGACAATGCCAGTCTCACTAGCACTCCCAGAAATGAAACACTTAGGTATACATTTACTAAAATCTATATGGAAAAAGTTCCAAAACGGTGATAGATTAGAGACCTAATGGAAAATTATGAAGCTCTTATAGAACACCACAGGAGAAAACATAGATGATCTTGGATATGAGTTGACTTTCAGTTGTAACACCAAGGCCATAACTCCTGAAAGAAATACAATGATATCTCTGTTCTCAAACTCAGTTTGTTCCAAATTCATGTTTGTCTTGGTAACTTTTCTCTTGTTGCTGAGACAAAATACCTGATGCCAAAATTAGGAAAAGAAAGGTTTATTTATCTTACAGTTTTTGGAGGTTTTAGCCTGTATTCAGCTGGCTCCATGGCAGGGTGGTGTGGTTGAGGGGCAATTGTTCATGGCAGCCACCAAAAGCAGGAACAAAAGGAGTAAAAGTGCAAAAAGGATGCCATTTTCCCTCCTTTATCTTGTATGCCAGCTCCACCCTCAGGTGGGTACAACACTCACATTACTAATCCCAGTGCTAGACAATGAACCAATCACAAATGCTAGATTCCTCCATGATTGCATGAAGCTTTGGGGGTCATCTAGACACAAACCTTAACAATGTTCGAACACCAAAAAACTCAAGAACCTGTATTTTCCCATAAGAAATAATGGAAAACCAAATAACTGGTTCTAGCTCCAATATTACACTTATAAATTAATTTGTCTATGACTTTAACAAATTTCTTTTTTTTTGTTAATTCTAATATGGTTCTTAGTTTTCCTCTTACTATCACTACTGTTATCATTCACTTTCTTTGGAACCATGGTTATGCTATTTTACACAAACAAGACACACAACAAAAGCACAATAGCAGTTTTTAATGTACTAACACATGTGCTATACTTTGGATGAGAGCAGAGCTTAGACTAAAGCATCAACTCTTCCTTTCTGAGGAAGAGAAGGGAGCATGTCTCACTCTTTTCCCATATGGGCTTTTTTTAAAATTGGATTTTGGTTCGAATATGGAACAAAGTTAGAAACACTGAGTGTATTTATTTTCAAACTATCATTTGGCTAGTGAAAGTTTCAAGCTTGCAGCCTTTTGACAACTGAGGTATCATCATTACCTTTTATAAGGAAATTGATTAATTCAACTTCCTTAAAAGCAAAAGTGCGCTGAAAGCAACATCAAGTAAATAAAAAGAAAAGCTACAGATTGAGTGAAAATATTTGCAAAAGACATATTTGATAAAGGACTGTTATGAGAAACATACAAAGAACCTTTAACCCTCAATAATACAAGAATGAACAACCTGATTTAAAAACGAACCATAATCCATGCACTCTGGGAGGCTGAAGAGGAAGGTGACAAGTTTGAACCCAGTCTAGACAACTTAGTAATTTAGCAAGAGTCTATCTCCAAATCAACAAAATAAGTAGTGAGATGGGGATGCAGCTTATATAAAAGTTCAATTCCAGTATCCTTCCAAAAAGAGCCATAGTTTATAACAGAAACATCCTCAAATAATATAAACATGAAAATAAGCATAAGAAAAAAAATTACCTGCATCATATGCCACTGAGAAATGCAAATTTATGTGACAATACATATCTTTTAGATAACAATACATATCTTTTAAAATGGTCAAAATCCAGAACACTGAGAATACCCAGTGGTGGTAAGGATATAGGATGACAGAAATTTTCATTCATTGTTGGTGGGAACATAAATTATGTATACACTTTGAAGACAATTTAGCATTTTCCTTACAAAACTTACCTCCACATCAAAACTTCCATATGAATATGTATCACAACTTTACTTGTAATTTTCAAAGCATGGAAGCATGTATAGGTTTTCCAGTATATAAGTGAATAAATAAATTACAGTACATTCATCCTTAAAATAGAATATTATTCAACAATACAAAGAAATGATATTTCCATAACAAAATGTGGAAGAATATTAAAATCATGTTGTTAATAGAAGTAACTCCATCTGAAATGGCTGCATACTTCTTGATTCCAATTTCATCACAATCTGGTAAAGGAAAAACTAAGGAGACAATAAAAGAGATTAAAGGTTGCTAGAGGTGCTGGTGAAGGGGAATCTAATAGGTGAAGCACTTTTAGAATGAGACTTAGAACAGTGAAAACTTTTTCATGTTATGATAGTTGATTGACTATGTCAATTTGAATAAGAAACACTCAACTAATTGCATCAGCATAGTTCTGGGTATGGCTGCGGGGATTTACTAAAGGCAGGAGGCCCACCCTGGGTGTGAGTGGCACCAGGTTTATAGCCTCAAAAAAATAAAAGCAAAATTGAGAAGGAAGGCTCACTTTAGTTTTTTTTCAGAAGAGCTCCTGACTTCAGCTTCAATTTGGACCTTGTCTCCTGGCTTTCAGCACAGACTCTTCAGCTTTCCATTGCAGACTCTTTGGTCTCCTGATGCAAACCTTCATAGGACAATACAGCAAGCTCCAGACCTTTGACTTCTGACAAGATCCCTTGGGTCCCTAGTGCACACATAGACCTTTTGCACTCTTCCCCATCTGACTCTATTGGTGGTCATCATAATCCGACTTTGTAAATCCTTATATGATTATATATCTCATGTTAAATGTTTATATAAATGTGAATAGTGACTGATACACATGTGATATTATGATGGCCAATATATGTCATTATATATTTGCTATGCAAAATGGACAATACAGTGAACCCTAATATAAATTTCACTAATGATTATTAATAGTAATTCACCAGTTATAAAAATGTAGCACATTTCATGTTACGAATGAGAGAAACTATGGGGAAGGTGGTGATGAATGTATGGGAACTCTACTTTCGGCTCTATCCTTGCTCTAAAAGGCCAAAGTCTGTTACTGTTGGAACACAGAAAACATTTGTTTATAATCAGGGGAAAAGAATTCCTGATGACCAGAATGGAGGCTTTCCTGGTCCATGTGGATTTCCCATGTTAGTGGTATGTTGAATCAGAATCTCAAACAATGGACATGGAAGTACCCTATAGTAGACAAAACACAATAAAAAGTTTATTAAAAGCAAAAGTATCATTATTGTCTACTATTGGTAAATAAACTAAAGAAAGAATGCTGAGAATTTGATCATTTGCTTTTCAGAGAATACTTAAGTTTCCACCTGGTATTCCTTTGCCAACTTTTTCTTGTTCCTACTGAATTCTTTTCTAAGATGGGCATACAGATGCTGAGCAGCTGTGGCTGTATGTCAGGAAGCAGCTTTATAACTCTGTCCCCCAATGAAATAAATACAAACCGTGGGTTATAGAAGCTCAGGTTCTCATTTTCAGGGTCATGCCCTGGGAATGCTATAATGGCTACCACCTGATCTATGCGGAGGGAGAGCAAGAACAAGAAATGTTCCAGGCACCTCATGCATTTCTGAAAAATGATAGCTTTCCCACAAGACATATGGAAACAACTGCTTTCCTGAATATGTAATGTCTCAGGGTACAGGCGAAACCAGTCGGCTTGACAGATAACAGCAAGGAGAGAAATATATGAACATTTCTCTTTGGGCCGTGAAGCAATAATGTGTCTTACTAGAGTTACTGCCTCTATTAAAAGTAGATACAGGATATTAATTGCATTACACAGGAGTTAGGAAAAAGGGCTAGAGCACAGCTCCCAAACAGCATGGGAACTGTCACTTCCCAGTTCAGCTTTCTCTAATTAAGTCCCTATGGGATCTTTCTGTTCATTTCAGTAATGTGTACTCCTCAGGATAAATGATATTTAAATGCATAGAAAAACCTCTGCATTTAAATTGGGCACCAATTCAAATTTTTACTAGACAGTCATGACTTTAAATTGTTATACCTCCAATGTCTGTTTGTTTATAAGTGTGTAATAGCCAACACACATGTCCTCTCTAGCTATTCAGAAAGAGATATCATGCAGTAAAGACCTATGTCCTCAAAGGTAGGGCAGACCCACACCAGCCTTTTGGAGCTATGTAGAAAATTCAGACTGGGGCACACCAGGCCAGAGTATTAGCTATTTTTTAGCATTTTTTTGTAGTTTTCAATTTAGGTCACATTTTTTGCTTTTGAGAGGAGGTCTTTCCTTAAAACCTTTCAGCTAAATTTAATACAGTACACTGTCCAATTCATAGATGTCCCATCTACAAAGTTTACCAGTTTTGGTTTGAAAATGTTAGGAAAACATTATTGCGTATGCATTAAACATACACTGACTTTTACATGTCATCATTGTTCCCTAAGCAATTCAGGATTACAATTTACATAGTATTTATCTTGTATTAAGTATTACAAGTAATCCTGATATGATTTAAAATATGAGTATGTATGTAGTTTATGTACAAACACTGTGCTGATTTATATACAGAACCAGAACATCCAGGAATTCTAGAACCACTGTCCAATGGTCCTCAAGGACCATTGCACCTTTTCTTTGAAGAATCAGTACAGGTAATGGTCATGAGTATGTTCTGGTGGTGCCCCAGCTGCACCTCTTCACTCAGAGGTATCTGTGTTCCTCTGATTTGCTTGCATTTTTCTATTCAGGGTTAATGCAAACCCGGTTTTCCAGTGCTCAAACACATTTGTCAGCCATGGTGGCTGAGGTCTGTGGTGCCAGCATGCTGGGAGACTGAGGAAGGAAGGGTCATACATCTGCGTCTCACCTTGGCAAATTAGTGAGACTACATAAAAATGACTGAGGATGTAGCTCAGTGTGAAGATCACGGATTTAGTTCTTGGTATGGAACACACACGCACACACATACATACACACGTGAGTATTCATCTCTTTCTCTGGACTCCTCTTGACCTTATTTAATTTACAAAGCCAGAAAACAAATCAAAAAAGCCAAAAAAAAAAAAAAACAAACAAAACTCTGTCAAAAACAGAAAACCACAAAAGCAAGTTATATCATCTCATAGTGGATATTTACTTCGTTCCCTTTTTTCAAATCTTGAGATTCCAAAAGTAGAAATTGTATTTTTAAAATGAAAGATGTCTAATAATTCAGATACATAATTAAAGTTAACTAATTAGATTATAAATAAAGGCTGCCAATTTCAGCATTAAACAATTTATGAGGAATGACTTCATAGGCGTGATATATGATGGGGCACTATCTGACTTGCACCAGAGGGTGACTTGCTGATCTAGGAGGAAAAGGCCCTCCCCCAAATTAAATGGATATTTTCATTCCCCAGAGCCTTGTGTGCTTCCCTGCTGCCCTATTAATAAAACAATGGAGTTCTAAGAACATCTATTTCACTATGGGATTATTCCATAGGGTGACGTCCTAGGTTAATAAAACCTCATTAACAATTGCTAGCAGAGCCCCTCAAGCTTCCTAAGACTTCATTTCACAGTAATGGAATGAACATTACCCTCTCCCCTTATCCAATTTCAAATGCCCTAAGGCAAAGAACAAGTGGTTGGAAACACACAAAAGGTTCCCGTAAACTATCTTTTGTGATGTCAAAACCACAATCACTCCAAGGGTCAGTATTGGTTACCGATCAACCTGCTTGGCATAACAATGTGCTGCCATGTTGAATGGAAGAACTTAGTATTTTCTCTGTCCTTTAAAGCATAATAATCTACCAAATAGTTTATGGAAATCATCTACTGCTTTTGCTTTGGATTCTTTTAATTTGCCACAGAATGAATGAGAGCTCTTTTGGAGGCCTCCTAACATGTTGCTGTGCCCCTATTTTGTTGTTGCCATTAATTTAATGATGTGCCATACTTTTTAGTGTGAATGAAATGCACATATGCCTGGCACAAGTTTGAAGCATTTTCATTGAGAGAGGTTAATGATTATTACCTCATGTTGCACAATAATTAAGAGGTAAGTAGGTCATTAACAGCTCATTAATCTTCAGAATTTCTTATCCCTCAGGTTCATGTGAGATGTTGGGAATGGGAACACTCTTAGCTTCTCCATTGGATGTGAAATATAAGCTATTATAATAATGATCCTGGAATCATTAGGTTTAGTTTTCAACTATAGAGCAATCTATTCGAATTATTTCAGAGTGTGTTCTTTCATTTTGTGTAAAAGGTGTCCTATCTTCTAACAATGATCCAGATGTAATTGTTGCTGTTAAATATGTGTTATAGTTGGCAAAAAGTTGTAATTTACTCACGTTAGTTTTATCTGCAGTTGACCAGTAAAAATATTCTATATTCCCTGTGCACTCCTTGTCATTCTCTCAAGCTCATCACACTTGCATGCCGTACTATACAATCTTCTCTTTTGATGAGATTCTGTTCCTTCCACAAATTTTCTTAATCTATGTCCAGTTTTCCTTCTATAAATACAAGGTAGTTTTATTGCTTTAAAGGACAAAATCATTTCCTGAAATACTATACAGTTCTAAGTCATAAGTTTCTAAGCATCAAGAGCAAAGACCTTCATTTTGTGAAATACTTACTACTGAGGATTCCTCTTTCTCCCATAGAGGAGAATTTACCCATCTTGCTGAAGGTGCAAAGTATTTCTGCCAAGGGGAGAAGCAGAAAGAAACTCTTATGCTATTTTCCTGTAGAATGTTTTTAATGAAATAATGCTCTTGGAAAGACACAAGCCTGACAGAAACAGAGATATTCTGATTAGCCAAAGGGTGAATATAGCACAGGTCACCAGCAGGACACAAGCTTCTGCTTGTAGCTGCGAGCAAATCAACCCTCTGAAAGTGTGAGCTTCCCCATCCTCCTGTCTGCTGAGCCCAGGCAGCCCAGCCTCATCAGTGCCAGCTGCGAGGGGAACCTTCTGGAGGAGAGACCCGGCCAGTCAAAGTTGAGCTGACACCCAGCCTGCTGCCTGAGACCATCAGGCTACAGAATTCCTGTGTTCTCACCTTCCTAATCAAGCCCTAGTCACAGATAAACCTAGCAGCACATTACTTCCTCCTCTGTCATATCTTTTACTCAACGTCAATAATGAAACCACAACTCAAGTTGACCCAGTGTGCTATTTTGAACAAGGAAAAAAAAAAGGTCCTTGTCCTCTTATGTTTCATAGTTCAAATTTTGTTCTTGAAGGAGAAAAGTTTGCTCTGGTAAGAAAAAAACCTAGTATTTTATAAATATTATTTAAAAAATCAATGGTGTTTTCTCAGTTCACGTATTTGACAGTGGTCTATGAAAATATTTTTTACAGAAAATTTAAGGCCTGGCATCTTATGCCTGTATCTCTGAATTTCCATGAAAGGCCAACACAAAGGTGTTGGTGTACAGTGACCTTGAAATACCAACTCAGCACCCATAATACTGTCAGTCCAGCCCTGACAACCTTACCCACCAGCAGTAGACAGTTTTCCAAAGCAACACCAACTGTGATATCTCCATTTTTCTCCTTAAGTTGGAAACTAATATCAGCATTCTGTAACCAATGAGAAGATCTTGTTGGGACAAAAAGAAAAGAAAACCTGAGTCTATTGTCAGAATAGCTATCAATAAGTTCAGAGTGCATGAAAATGGTGACAAGCCTCATATCCCAGCCATTCACCATGAGTGTATTTTCAAGCCAATGACCTTGAGGTACATTCTACTCAAACATCCACATTCATTCCCATACAACCAACCCAAGGGGAAGTGTGGTGCAAGGATATTTAGAAAGCAAATATCATACCATTTTAAAATTTTATATTAATATGAGACAATGATAACAAAATTTTATGATGCTTCCTAAGACTATGGAAGGGCAAGCTCTGAAGTATGAACTTATTAGCTACCCAGTAGATTTGCTTCTAATCTTATGTTCTGTTTAGAAGTTCTATAGAGGAACAATTCCAGAAGTTTCAGTCCAAATGGGACAGATCTATTGATTTTTTTACATTTTTGGTACTGGGAATCAAACTGAGGACCTTGTGTTTGCCAGGCAGGTGCTATATCACTGAGCTATGTCTCCAATCCTCTGTTGACTTTTTAAGTATGACAGGTCTCATTGATAGCAACTCATTTCTCATTCCAAAGTTTAAACTTGTGCAACAACCATGCCAAGATTCCAAAGTGTAGATTTCTCAGGCCAGTTCTGACCCCATAAGAGGAAAGTAGGGAATCTTCCTGTCATTAACACATGAAATCTTTGGTGTCACTGGGGCGCCACGGAGATACTCCAGGGCAACTGTGGGAAAGTCATAGAAGGAGGCAGTGGAGACTCTTTGAACAGGCAGAGGTTTTAGAAGACGCGTAAGCAGCCAACTCCCAGAGGGCCTGTGAGCAGTTAGAAGCATGGAGGCAGGTGAGTTTGCTAGAAGAACCACAAAGAATTGAACACACAAAGTTGGAATTTGAGAATAAATATGTGCTTTGGTCCCCAAAACTTTTTCTCCTGAGACAAGAAGTCTGGCACAGGAATGTAGATGAGGCCCTTCTGAGAGAACTGCAGTAAGCCATGGATGTAATGCTCAGTTTCTTCTAGCCCGGTGGTAGCAGACCTGTGGCACACTTGCCGCAGCGGGCTGTGTGTTATCATTGAGAGTCCTAAGAAGATTGCCATCATTGCTTTAGGATAAGTCATTGAATTCTTGTTTGTGTCTCCTCCACCTGAATCTCTACCTTAGGAGCTCGTATAACACCCTATTTCCAAAGTCTCATTGGACAGATCCCTGCTGGGTTCTGAATTGTTCCTGTTAATTCACTTACTTCTTAGTGTGTATATGTTTATACATTATTATGCCCTGTTACACAGTTTCTCATTATAAAACCTTGGCTTTTACATTTTAATAAGAAGACATGAAAGTAACAGAAAACAAAATAGATCATTTCAGGTGGTATGTTTCAAGAAATAGATGACCACAGTAAGATGAGTTCATGGTTGGGGCATTATTTTTCAAGGTGGTGGTAATTGAGAATGTGTTTGTGAAAGGTGAAATGTAAGCCCAGACTTGAGTAAGGAGAGCAGCAGCCATAACAAAATCTCAGGGACAAGCGATCCATACAAAAGGAACAGCAAATACAAAATCCTTGGTCTTCAGCATGTTCACAGACAGATGCAGAGTAAAGTCACAGCAAATGAGGCATGACCTGATAGAAACACATAGAGAAGGAGGATTTGCATCATGTTACATCAAATTTTAGAAACCAAATTTAAAAATAATCAAGCATTTTAATTGCCTAGGAAATTATTGAAAATGGTAAAGCAGGAAAATGATGAAATCCCACTTAGTCTACAGAGTGACTGCTCTCACTTCTGCAAGGAAAATGCCAACATCACTCGCTCTTCCATGGTCCATGCTTGGTTGTGTTTCCAGCATTTCTGTTAGAATCCTCTGGATGACTTCCTCTAGCATCATTAGTCCACCACATCCCATTCCTCTTTGGTTCTTGTCCTATTATAAACCAAGTGTCAGTCCAGTTCTGACACTACAGAGAAGTTTCTGGGTGTCCTTGTCACATTGGGACTACCATGCTGCCTGTCAGTATTTCTATACTGGAAATCCTAAATTTGATTAGAAAGAGAAAGTAGAAATTTCTTATCCTGACTTTCATGCAAATGTCTCATACTCAGAAATTCTATACCATTTCTAGGAAGGGGTCATTACTGCTATATATAATTTTTTTCATTAAAAATTAAAAGTGAAACAAAAATCCATGAAAATCCTCTAATAATGATACAAGTTATTTAATGTTTTTGTTGCAACAGGTGTCTCAGAATGCTGTAATAACACTAATATAATTATGAGCATCAGTGTCCTTTTATGTGGGGTCTGGCTTTATGAAAATATACAGCTGTGCAGCTGGTGATCTTGAAGACATCAACAACAACCAAATAAACTCCTAGGCATTTGTATAATTAAATTGAGCATTTCCAAATTCCACTAGGATTCATAGCATATCAGAAGGTCTGCTAATAATAGCTGTATTATAGAAAAAGTGAAGCTCTTAATCTGGAAATTATATATTGAAATCAAGTAGACTGTAAAACTTGAAAATACATAAAGTTGGGAATGCAAGGGCACAAGTTAGTCTTAATAAATTGTAAAGTTAATAACACAAAAACCCTGGAATGGTGGTGCATGCCTATAATCCCAGAACTTGGGAGGCTGAGACAGGAGGGTCACTACAAGCTACAAGCTGGCCTGGGTTACACAGTGAGTTCAAGACCAGCTTGAACTACATAACAAGACTTTGTCTCAAAAATCCCTTGAATGAAAGAAAGAAAGAAAGAAAGAAAGAACTTAATATGTATCAACAAAATGAGAAAATTTGCTCTAAATAGTATATTCAGTTCCACATATTAAAAACCCAAATCCAGATTACAGCTGAAGGCCAGAAGCCAAAATGTAGCTTCCCCAAAGCCAGAGAGGAGTCCTTGGTTGAACAACGTGTATAAAAAATTGATGTTTTATACCCTCTGTACAGCAAGTTAATCCTATCACGAATAAGTATTGATTTACATTTCACTTCTAACTTTCTTAGCTTCTGTCAAATTTAATGAATGTTGATGCAGTTATTGATTTCTCTAGCAAAAGGAAATTAACAAGGTATTGTCCAATTTTGACCTTTACTTAATGAGCCGTGTTACATCAAAAGCCTTTTAGAACTTGTTGTTGATCAGCCACAGAGCGTTAGCAGTGGTCTTACTCACCACCCCCAAATTCAGAGTTTTAATGATCTCCAAACTCATAATTACTGTAACAAAGGGCTCAACAGGAATCCAAAAGGGGAGAGTTCCTTTGCCACAGATGAGGCAATGAGAAATCTAGAGTGACTTGCAAAATGTAGAAAATGGGCTATGTCTATTTACAATTCAAATACCATCTTTTACAAGGCCCTTAGGGGAGTTTATTTAATAGCAATCCTGACTGAAACCTCTGGCCATGCACTTTTATGTCTAAAAATAAACACGTTTGTTTAAACCACTGCTACTGGAAAAAGTCTGATTTTAGTTTTGATGTGCTTTCAGACAATTCAGTACCCAATCATCAAAAAGAAAACACATGTAGTTCTGTTGATGTGCTGCTTCTAATTATTCATTTCTTTCTTTTTCTTTTTTTTCTCTCTCTCTTAAATGTGTGCTTTGTCTAGAGGGTCAGTATACATGGAAGTAATCAAACAAATGTCTGGTTTTTCTGGGCAAATGCCTTTTTAATCTCAGCTAATTATAGAAAGTAAAGATTTAGAATCCAAAGTACCATTTGAGGTCAGATCTCATTAATATCAACTCTAAAAAGTTTTTGTATTTTGTTGTATTGAGTGTAGTTTTAAATGTATGAAACTGTTCAAAAGTATTAGCTGTGATGAAGTTTTGAAGGCACTGTTTTACAGAACTGGAGCAATGGTATGTATTATAACAATATTGTGTGGCCTAAATTGTCAATTATCAAAATAATACTGTACGTAGACCCATGGTGTTTGTCAGATTACTAATTTGTTAAACTTTTTACAACTATCTGCTTGTTCTCTCTTCAGATTTAGATTATGTATTTCTCAAATGTAATAAGTACAATAGGCAAATTGAGTTTAGAGATCTTATGATACTTGCCATAAGGGCAGAGAAATAAGCAGTAGAAAAGAAACTACTCAATTGAACTTCTCACAGTGTGAGGTATACACCAGCGTTTAATGAAAGGACAGTCTTTACATGCTTGGAAGAAATATGCAAATGAGTTCCTTGGCTACTGAACAATTTTGATTTCCTCAAGATTCATAAAAAAATTTCAAACTCTATGTTTTTCAGATATGTATCACCCAAAATAATGTATACCTGTAAAATGCAACAGTGCATATTTTCTTTCCATAAATAAATCCATGTGTTCTGTGTTTATATTTTACAGACTCAACAAACTATAGTAGAAAGTGGCCTGGTAAGCTCTTTATGAATTTTCACACTCAATAATCTTGATTATATTCAGAAAAATGTTGAGGTGTTGCCTGCTCATTAAGTTCTCTTGGTATTTTCATTATAATATTTTAGTTGTAGTATAATTATGACTTCTTTTCAAGACCTGATTTTTAGTCTGTGATCCAAATGATAATTGTAGATGCAGCTGAAAAGAACATGAAAATAAACATCTTTTATATTTCCTGTGACAAAAAAATTTTACAACAACTTACAGAAAATTTCTAAATAGAAAATTTCTCATCAAGGCATTAACCTCATTTCAAGGTCAACTCCCATCCTCACCATTCCCCTGTTGTATAATATTGACATTGGCTGTGAAAAAAGTAGTTGAGGTCAGTAATTCCTGATGACAAAATTCTAGTCTATATCTGGAGTCTGTTTCTTCAGTTAGATTTCATTATGCTGCCTAAATAATAGACTAAGAGAACATTGTTGTATAGTTGAAAGATATGAAGTGACGGAAACAAATTATTTAGTGAACTCTGTAATATTTTTCTTTATAAACTCTTAAAAATAGGTTAGAAAGTCATAAGGTAGAAGAACTATAATCTCTCCTGTTGCAGAGAATGGATCATATGACATCTTGAGATTCTTTCCAGTTCAATGAATCTATAATTTTATTCTTCAAACGTACTAGCAATGTGTAAAGATCTTTTAAGAGCTATGGGATTAGGAATGATTTTATTTTTACACTAATGATACATTGCAGTCACATGATGTCTTCCCTCCGAGGATCTTGGAGAGCTGTCTTGACATTTTCTAATTAACTTCCCTTGCATTTCTCTGAAGCACGCATAAGGCACATGTTATTATCCACACTGTAGGCATCTCAAAGTGGAGTGCCTAGGGATAGAAATGTAAGAAAGTGACTCTACTCTTATACAGCTTGAATATTGAAATTAACAGGAAACTCACTGTACTTTCTATTAAGGCAGAATTTACAGAGAAGGTGGTAGCATCATGTAGTCTAATACTTTGAGAGATGGAAAGAAGAAAACTAGCCAATGATATTGAAGGAGTTGTCTGGCATCTTTTTGGGGCACCAACAGCATAGTGCCTACAATACAAGGATCCATGAGTAATTCTGAAGGCCAGGGGCAAAGCAAAACCTAAATCAAAACCAGTTGATGCTCACTTTACACTGTGTTTATCAGTTACTTCAGATCACTTGTAGTATTTATAAAATTACAATTTTTTCAAGTTCCACTGTTGTTCACTGCATGGAAATGAACAGAAATTTAGGACATTTTCTGGTAGAAGAAGAAGAAGAAGAAGAAGAAGAAGAAGAAGAAGAAGAAGAAGAAGAAGAAGAAGAAGAAGAAGAAGAAGAAGAAGAAGAAGGGTTATTTCTATTTGGATGTGCCATGTATGTCAAATCAAAATATGTGCACTGTCTCTACAGTAACCTGGTGGATGCAGAAACTGAAGTTCAAAGAGTCAAAATGTTCCATGAAAATCCTGAGTATTTATTCATAGAAAATACACTCACCTATATTAATGTACATGACATACAATAAATGTATTGGTATGTACACAGTGCTATGATAAACATAAACAAAAATTACCATGTTGGAAGATTATAAATGGACCCTCTTGTTTTTGTTCAAATGGATTTTGTATAAGGATATGCTTTACTGAAGATTTAAAAGAAAAATTTTTACTTCACTTTTATATCAAACTAGAATTTTAGATATAGCAATTCCAATTTTTAGAATATGTAATACTTTTAAACTTCATCATAATAAAATGGCAAATTATTTTTTACCTCAAAATGAGTTTTGCCCAATTTGCTTCCTGATTCACAAATCAAACATGAAGTTTTTTTAACCTATATTCCTTACTCTGTTTTTAAGTTTGAATTAAAAGTGCAATAAAATGTAAGTACTTAAATAGAAATTCTCTTGATTTTTATTTGATTTTTCTTTTTAATTTATTAATTTTTTAAAAGTGTAAAATAAGCTTGTGATTAAGGAAAGAACACATAAGAAATAGCTAAGAATTATCTGGATTTTAAAAATGTGGAATTACAAATTTTTTATTCAGAATCACAAGGCCTTGACTTTTGTATGTGCACAGTAGTGAGACAAGGACACACACAAACACATGCACACACACTCACACACACACACACACACACACACACACCAGGGGCAGAGAAAAAGATGACATTACACATAGATAGATAGATAGATAGATAGATAGATAGACAGACAGATAAAGAGTTCTGGATATAGTTGTAAATATAGATTCCAATGCAGATTTGAATATACAAATATACAAACATAGCTGTCAGAGGAGGAAGTGCCACATCAAGTCCAGCCCAATAATATATAGACTCACACCTGTACAAATAAGTCATAAACTTTGGCAAAAATGTAGACATCAACTCTTTGAAGTCTTAGAAAGTGAACAAAAAGATATACACTTAAGAGGAATATTTGGAAGAAGGAAGTTTTAATAGATATCATCACACTCCCCTAAGAGATATAATCAAGTCCAAATCCCTGATACCCATGAATGAGGTTTTATTTGAAAATGGGTTTCGTGAAGATATAATCAGGAAACTGAATGATGAGTTTCCTTATAAAAATGTAGACTTGGAGATGCAAAGGGAATAAGCAACATACAATGTCACAGAGTAAACACTCCCCTTCCTAAATGGAGAAAGAAGGGCATAGAAAGGGATGAGAACAAATCAAGAGAGAAATCCTGCAGGGTAAACAGTAAGTGTTGGAGTTCCATGTCCAGAACCTGGGGAAAACTTGCAAAATGTGAACTCCAAATAGCTTGGATGCTTCCTGTGCAGTATTTCTGGTTGTAGCTGCCATACTCTCTCTGTTGGGGCTTTACTCACTGTCCAAGGCTTGCCTCAGTAGATGTACCATATTTCTAGCTCTTCCTACTTCCTGGCATATGAACTACACTTTTGTCTTTACTCTCACAGCTTCACACATAGCCTTCTCAAGGGCACGTTGCCTAGCCTCCCAGGCCTTCTTTTGAAATCTGAGTGGAACTTCCTTAATCCCACAACTCTTACATTTTACATTCTTTAAAAACCATAACCAGTTTGATAATACCTAAATCTGCTGCCAGCTCTTAAAGTGGCTGGGCCCTCATGGATCATGGGTACAGGGGCATTAAAGTGTCTGGAAGGACCTTAGATCTCCCTGGGCCCGCGGAGACCGGCACGTGCACACACTCACCCCCGACCGTTGCCACAGACACAATCTGTCACCAAGGCGGGGAGGGGAGGCGTGCAGGAATAGTCTCAGGGACCCTCGGGCCGGCAGCCTGGAGTGCTGCAGCCTGCAGCCGCGACCAGCCTACCTCGGCGGAGCGTAGTCACAACAGCTGCAAGTTTGCCAGGGTAGGACTGAATGAGCCACAGGGCCACAGTGCACACTAGCTGTGAGATCTTGGAAGTCCTGTAGTGGCCCTTCATGCCCAGGAAGTCTCCCAGAAAGCAGCATCTCAGGCTGTCCGTTTGGGACCCGAAACTCCTGGACCATACAGTGGCCTGAGCTGTTTGGATTGAAAGTCAGCGCGGACCTGCATCTCAGCGCGACTCTTTGGGACTGGGAAATGCCTGGAGATCGGCATCTGGGCCAGGTGTGTTTGGGCCCGTAGCCCCGCCCTTCACGCCCAGGAAGTCTCCCAGAAAGCAGCATCTCAGGCTGTCCGTTTGGGACCCGAAATTCCCGGACCGTACAGTGGCCTGAGCTGTTTGGATCCAAAGTCTGCACAGACCTGCATTTCGGCCTGTTTCTTTGGGACCCGAAACTCTCGGACCC
>PVJX010031531.1:0-21149 GCA_004027295.1 Dolichotis patagonum
AAATGCTCACCAAAAGGCAACATCATCAGAAGACGACTTTAATAATCAAGTGGATAAGATGACTCATTCTCTGCACAGTAGCCAACCTTCTTCTTCAGCCACCCCAGTCATTGCCCAATGTGCCCATGAACAGAGTGGCCATGGTGGCAGGGATGGAGGCTATGCATGGGCTCAGCAACATGGACTGCCACTCACCAAGGCTGATCTGGCTACAGCCACTGCTGAATGCCCAGTATGCAAGCAGCAGAGGCCAACACTGAGTCCCCGATATGGCAGCATTCCCTGGGGTGATCAACCTGCAACCTGGTGGCAGGTTGATTATATTGGACCACTTCCATCATGGAAGGGACTGTGCTTTGTCCTCTCTGGCATGGATACATATTCTGGTTATGGCTTTGCCTTTGCTGCACATAATGCTTCTGCTAAAACTACCATCCATGGACTCACATAGTGCCTTATCCACTGTCATGGAATTCAACATAGCATTGCCTCTGACCAAGGAACACATTTTACAGCTAAAGAAGTGAGACAGTGGGCTCATGCTCATGGAATTCACTGGTCCTATCATGTCCCTCACCATCCAGAAGCAGCTGGATTGATAGAAAGATGGAATGGCCTTTTGAAGACATAGTTACAATGCCAGCTAGGTGGCAACAGTTTGCAAGGTTGGGGTAAGGTACTTCAACAGGCTATATATGCTTTAAATCGATGTCCATTATATATGGCACTGTGTCTCCCATGGCCAGGACTCATGGGTCCAGGAATCAAGGGGTGGAAGTAGGAATGGTACCACTTACCATTACCCCTAGTGATCCACTAGCAAAATTTTTGCTTCCTGTCCCCCTGACTTCATGTTCTGCTGGCCTAGATGTTTTGGTTCCAGAGGGAGGAAGGCTTATACCAGGAAGCACAACAATGGTACCATTGAACTGGAAGCTAAGACTTACCCCTGGTCATTTTGGTTTTCTCATGCCTCTGAGGAAACAATCTAAAAAGGGAGTCACAGTGTTGTCAGGGGTTATTGACCCAGACTACCAAGGGGAAGTTGGACTCCTACTCCACAATGGAGGAAAGGAAGAATATACATGGAGTGCAGGAGATTCCTTAGGGCGCCCTTTAGTACTACCATGCCCTGTCATTAAGGTCAATGGAAAATTACAGCAGCTTAGTCAAGACAGAGTGACATGTGGTCCAGAGGCTTCAGGAATGAAGGTATGGGTCACTCCACCAGGAAAAGAACCGAGACCTGCTGAGGTGCTTGCTGAAGGCCAAGGGAATACAGAATGGGTAGTGGAAGAAGGAAGTTCTAAATACCAGCTATGACCTCGTGATCAGTTACAGAAAAGAGGATTATGATTAGCATTTCTCCCGAAATGTGGTTCTAATGTAACATAATGTTAGACTTAATGCTGTTTTTTGGGAATTGTTAAAATTGTGTTATAATGTTAAGGTTATAAACTGATAGGAGTAAGCATTAACCAAGCAAAAGTTACATTGTATATTCTGGTATGGGAATTAGTGCATTTCCATTTGTAAGAAGGACAGTTATAACATGTTAGGCACAATTATATGCATGTATGTGTACCTGGAACTAGTTTAATGAAATGTATCTGATTGCCAAGTTGACAAGGGGTGGATTGTAGTGGTTGATTGCTTGTGTCAATTTGAGACATTTAGAAGTTTAACTAGATGGGTTTAGCAATTCTACACCCAAGGGTGTAGAGGAAGACCCACCGTAAGGTGGGTCATCACCTGGAGGTGTAAAGGGGAAGGAGGAAGGACAAATGCATTCCATTCTTGGGAGAAGCTCCAGTCTTTGCCTTTGGTTGGATCTTGTCTCCTGTCTTCCAGTGTAGACTCTTCAGCCTTCTGACACAGACTCTTTAGCCTTCCATCATAGAGCCTTCAGCCTTCTGTCGCAGACCCATCAGCCTGCTGTTGTGGACTTGCATGAGACATTAAGGTGAATCCCAGGCCTTGAATTGAATCCTTCAGCCTCCAGTGTGTAGACGCCCTGTGCACACTTCCTCATCTGACTCTGTGGCTGACCATCATAAGCCAATCTTGTTGTTTCTTTTACATCTGTATATCTTGTGTTATATCTGTTCTCTCTAGTAAAACCCTGACTAATACACCACGCCTATCTTTATGATTTCCCTCCTTAAATTTGGTTTAAGTCTGTATTACTGTTATTTTTTAAGTACCTTAATAAAGTTGTTTTACTCTAACCTGAGCGTCATCATTCAGTACTGTATGTGCTGTTGCTATTGTCCTAGATTCCAACCTTTGTTCCTCCTAAAATTCCAGGTGCCTGGTCAGACTCCCTATCCTGTGCAGCTGTGACCTCAGTACTCTATAAATTTCCAGGAATTGGCCCACCCAGGTTTTAAAGTTGTAGCCTTTGTACTCTGTAAGATACCTGTAAATTAACCACGAGTTGTAACGTTTCCTGTTATCGGCTCATCACCAATTGTCATTTCCTGTAAATCCAGCTGCCTCTGTTAAGGTTTGTCCTAAAAACCTAATAAGAGAACACACAGAGCCCCTACACCCTTATAACTCCCCACTCATACTTTGCGGTTTTTTTCCTTTATAAACCTCTTACCAATGTAACCTAATTGCACAGTTCTGCAGATTCTTCTGCGTCTGTGTCACTGGTGACAGCTAAAATAAAAAGCGCTATTTTCAACCCCTCTTTTGGACATCGTCTGGTTTTTTGGTACCACACTTGGGGGCTCGCCCGGGATGGACTAAAGGACCCCCCCCAAATTATTTTTCCGTCAATTGGCCGACAATTTGTAAGTTTTTTTTTTTATATTTTTGTCTTGTCTATTTGTTTTGTCTCTTTGGGTTCACACATTTGTAATCGCAGATGAGCCCTAGCACTCCTTAGTGGGATGCCCTTTGGTAATTTGAGGCTTTTTGCCTGTTTGGGGCATTTGCCTGTTCGATTCATTTGTGTTTGCCTGTTTACAATTCAGATTTCAGGTTTGTTACATTTTGGTTACTGTTTCAGGTCTTTTGCAATTTGCATTTCTGTTTCATTCATTTAACTTGTTTTTTTGTAATTACCAGTTTACAATTCGGATTTCAGTTTTGTTACAGTTGGGTTTCTGTTTCAGGTCTTATGCTGCCTTTTGGATTTAAGGGTTATAATGAAAATTGTTCCCCTTTAGGTTGCACAACCTGCCAGAAATCCTCCGAGTGTGTGTGTTCAGTGTTTGTCCTGTCCTTTGTGGCGCCTATTTTTGTTTCTTTGTTCTTAAGTGATCACTTCTAAAACTTGGACCAGGTACTATCATTTGTGATTTTTGTTGGCTCTACTCTTGGTCCTTAACAACTTTAAAGATATTTTTTAGATTGAGCTCAGATCACCAACTTGGAATTCCTCCCTTCTCTGCGCTCTCAAAGCGAGACTGAAACTCGAGATGCGCCCTGATTTTTCCCACCAAGAAGCCACCCCTGATTCTTTCTGCGGAGGGAAAGAAAAACCCCTACCAGCCTTCACCCCGACATCTTCAACCCCACAGAGCCAAAGCTTGGGCAACAGCAACTGCAGCTGCTGCTGCCCTCTCCCTACATCAGGTTTGGCTCAGCCCACTGCTCTCTGCACGCTCACGCCCTGTGAGGGTTCCTTGCATGTGAGCGGTGCACGTGGGTGGTGCAGTGGTGGCAACAGTGGCGGCAGGTGGCCGGGTGGCAGCAGCGGCGCATGTGCAACAGTGGCGGCATGGGCAGTGGTGGTGGCAGCAGCAGCAGCAGCCGTGGCAGCAATGGCGGCACTGCGCTGTGCACACCAGCAGTGCACAAAGGCAGCGCACCCAACAGCGGCACAAGCAGGCAGTGCGCGCAACAGCGGGGGTGGGGTGCGTGACAAGCGGCAGTGCGCAGGGGCCCCAGCTCCGCTGCAGGCTAGGGCTCGGCGCCAACTCTAATGCTCACTTTGGGCTCGAGTAGCCTGGTTCCTCCAATGGTCCTCCTCTGGCCCCACCCCATCTGGACCAGGAGACATCAGCATTCAAAATTGCTTGACTCCTCTTCTGCAACCCCCACCCTCCTCCCTTTGCACGAGATCCCTCTGCCCCAATGACTGCCAGCAGATTTTGCAGATTTTTGTTTACAGCAGAAAAAAAATGCATCCACACCTTGAGCTGAAAAGCAGTGTACAATCCCAACAGACACCCATCTCCATCCCCCCTTTTCCATTTTTACTGTCAGCCCAAAGGTAAGAAGGCTCTCCTTGTATTGCCAGTTGTTCTTAAAAGCCCTAAAAATGTACAGACTATTAACATTGCCTTTATGACTCAGTTGGCCCCAGATGTTAAACAGAAATGGCAGAAGCTTGAAGGGTTCAAAGAAATGCCTCTTAGTCAGTTGTTAAAAATTGCTCAAAAGGTGGCTGATAACTGAGAGGACCCAAAAGACCAAACATTGACTAAAGTCCTAAAAGTCTTGGCTGATAAAGTCACTAAGTCTGACAAAAAGCCGCCTCGCCCACCTTTAGATAAATGGGACATTGGTGAAAGGAGAAGCTCAAGGCTAAATTAGAGAAAAATGCAAAGATTGCTGTCCCACGATTGAGGAAGTCAGAGCTCTTATGCCTCCCCAGCCCAGGCTACAAGAATTTCTGTGTGCTGTGGTATATTATAGACTTTGGATTATCAACTTTGCTGAGATAGCCTAGTCTCTCTGTGACTCCTTGAGGGGGACCACCCAAGGTCCTCTGGAATGAATAGATTCTCGAGACCAAGCTTTAACTGACTGAGACTAGCCCTAGCTGAGGCTCCTACCCTGGCTCTTCCTGAATTCCAAAAGCCTTTTTCCCTCTATGTGGATGAGAAGTGAGAAACAGCAAAGGGAATTTTAACTCAGAGCTTGGAGCCATGGCAGAGGCCTATTGCCTATCTATCCAAGAAACTATAGACAATGTGGCAGCTGGATGGCTACTTTGTTTGTGAGTGATTGCCTCAGTGGCCTCTTGGTAAAAGAGGCCCAAAAACTGACTTTTGGACAAAAACTCCTGATTGTCTCCTTGCACCACTTGGAGACCCTCATTAGAGCCCCAACAGATCAGTGGCTCTCTAACTCCCGAGTAACTCATTACCAAGCTCTGCTCCTGGATCCAGCAATCATCAATTTTAAAGAAACCGCTGCTTTAAACCCCAATACTCTGCTGCCTGATGATGACCCATCTTCACCCCTCCATGACTGCATTGAGGTTATAGACCACCTCACATCACGGGGCTTGGACCTGACCTGACAGATCAGCCCCTGCCTGGGGTTCCATCATACTTTTCTGATGTGAGCAGCTTCATTCATCATCCATCAAGGTAAGCGGGCAGTGGGATGGTAACCACGGAAACCCGAGTCTTATGGAACAGGACTTAGAGCCAGGCACCTCTGCCCAAGAGGCAGAGCTCATTGCTCACTGAGGCCCTCAAGTTGCCTGAGGGAAAAGCTGACATTAGATATATACCTTTGCAACTGTGTTCATGGGGCTATTTACTAGGAGAGAGGCCTATTGACCTCTGGGGGTCAGAAGATCAAAAATGCACCGCAGATTTCGGATTTACTGCCTGCTATCTGGATGCCAAATCGAGTAGGCATCATCCATTGTAAAGCCCATCAGATGGGAGATGATCCTGTTATACAGGGAAATAACTTATCTGATGCTACAGCCCAGAAGGTGGCCCTAAAATCAGTGGGGACCGAGCCGACCTCAAAGCTACTGTTGGTTGGGCGTGGTAGACTGGGGTGGGTAGATCTTCCAGGGAAGCAATTCCCTGTCCTGGAGGGCAGTCCCAATTCCCCTGCCAGCTCGATAGGATCAATGGCTACAATGCAGCATGTCAGCAGCTACCACAAGGGAGGAAAATGGGACAAATGCGGGCAGCCACTACCACAAGGCAAATCCTTTTCTTGGGTCACTAGAGAAGGCTCTTCTCACTGAGGGGGGCCACACTCTCCCCTCAGCGACCCCGTCAGGGCACAAAGGGAAACCTTGGATTAGACAACCAGGATGTGGGTGGACCTGCGGTACAGCTCAATAGAATTTTTGATTCTATTGTGTGTATCTCTTTGAATCTGCTTCATAAATTTTGTTTGTTTCTTATAGTGTTCATTGAGGGATTCTATCTGTTTGCTTTGTTCCTCTAATTTTTTAACTGTGTCTTCTTTAGATGTGTTCACTATTTCTTTCACTACTTTTAATATTTCTTCTGTTACTTGGGAAATTATTTCTGATTTGAGTTTCTCTATAGCTTCCCCAAATTGCTTCTTTATTTCAGTTGATTTCACTTCAGTGATTTCAGGTGTCTGGCTTCTATTTTCTTCTATGTATATGACCGCTAGACTTTCTTGAGATGGGCTGGAGGTTTGAGATTGGATTTTGGTCTTTTGCTTTGTCACTTTCCTATATTTATGTGCTTCGAGTGGTTTTCTGAAGCTTCCCTTTGGTGTGTTGAAAATTGCTTCTTGTGCCCTCAGATCCTGGGACTAACATAAGGCTGCTGAGCTTGGCCCAGTCAGGCCTGCAGGACCTCCCAAGCCTAGTCCAGTGTTTTCAGGGAGCTGGGTGCGAACTTAACCGCTGGGAGCAATGGTCTCAAACTCTCCCTGTTTTAGCACCAGCAGGCTGGAAGTCCCCCTGTTTAGCCCCGGCCTCCTGGACTAAAAGAAGGCTGCTGGACATGGTCCATGATGGGGCCCACTGGGGGCCGCTGGGGTCCATGGGCCCACAAAACCGCCTAAGCCCCCAGTCCAGAGTCCTAGGGAAATGGACAGGAACTCAACTGCTGGGAGCGATGGTCTCAAACTCTCTCTGGGCTAGCTGTGTCACACTGGACTCACCTCACATGGCTCTGGCTCCCTCGCAGGGACTTGGCTCCCTGGATTGAAAGACAGAAGCTGGCCGTGGTCCACTGAGGCTGGCAAAACCTACAGAGCTCAGTCCAATGTCCTAGGGAGCTGAGTGGGAACTCAACCCCTGGGAGTGATAGGCTCAAACTCTTTCTGGGCCAGCACCATTGGGCTAAAAGTCCCACTGCACTGCCCTGGCTTCCTGGCTTTTTTTGGTTTAGTTTATCAACTTCTTTTTGAAAGTGTTGAGATCTTCCTATTATAAATGTGTTAGTATTAATTTACTCTCTTAAATTCATCAGTATTTGTTTTAAGAAGACAGAATCCCCAATATTCAGTGCATAAATATTTATAAGTTTACCCTTCCTTATTGGAATTTTTTTCCCTAACTAGTGTATAATATTTCCTACCTAGTTTTAGCATGAATTTTACTTTTTTTGGGATAGAAATTGCTAACTTTGTCTGATTTTAGTGTCTTAGAACATGAAATATTGTTTTCCACCCTTTCATTTTTAGTCTATGTATATCGTTTTTTTGATTAAATGAGTTTCTTCGATGCCACAGATTATTGTATTCTGTTTTCTTTGACACAGAATGCCAATCTAAATCTTTTAATTTGATAGTTATACCAGTAATTTTGATAGATATTACTGATGTATGTTGATTTTTTACTACCACTGTACTCTTTTTATTCTGGGTAACTTGTTTTCTTTTCATGTTACTTCTGTTTTTTATCCATTGATTTCACTTGATTTTTTTTTATCTGAGATTTTAAGTTTATTGTTTTTGTCATGTCTCTCTGGAATATTCTTTAATGTTTTCTACAGTGCTGGTTTCATAGTCATATATTTGTTACATGAGTCTTTTTCATGAAATATTCTTATTTGTTTATATAGTTTGAAAGACAGATTTGCTAGGTATGATAATCTGGGTTGGAAGTAGTTTGATCCTAGGGATTGAAATATTTCACTCCAAGATCTTTTGGGCCTTTAAATTTTGTGTGAAGAAGTTTGCTGTTAATCACATTCTACAATGCAGACATGTCAAAAGTTTAGTTTTTATAGGTCACTTTTCAGAGTGCATTGCAACCTTTCCTACAAAACCTGAGACAGCTACTACTTCCGTCTTGGAACATATAATTCCCAACTTCAGATTTCACTCCTCCCTAAAATAAGATAATGGGCCTGCTTTCATTTCAAATGTACTTCAAACAGTTAGTGAGGCTTTAAAATTTAGCAGTTTTCAAGGCACTTGGCATCCCCAATCTTCTGGAAAAACAAATAGGGTCAATTTAACTCTCCAAACAAGTCTTACTAAGTTCTCATAAGGACCAACAATCCTGACCCACCCTCTTAACAATGGTCCTTTTAAAATCTCTCATTCCTCAAAAATCTACCTCATCTTAGTCTTTTTAAAGTTATGGCATATCTTTTGTACAGCATGACCTTTTATTAGGTTCCCCAAACTCATTATCTGTCTCAATATATTATTTCCTCTGGGTGAACTATCAAAGCTATTGCTGATTGGGCAACCCACTCAGGACCCCTTCTGTCTCTCTTTAGACAGAAGCTTTCTTTCTCTCAATAAATATTTTCTACTCTTGAAAAAAAAAGCTATTGCTGATTATTGGGATAAATACAGTCCCAAAATTGATCCCCAACTTCACAAGTCCCAAAATTGATCCCCAACTTTACAGAATCACTTCTGCCCGTATTAACCCTGGGGACTGGGTATGTCTTATACCATTTTGCAGGACAAAGAGCAAACAAACAAACAAACAGGAAGACTGGGTGGACTGAACCCTCCTTAGTAGTAGGGTACATTTTTAATCATGATTGGACTATAAGGACTGTCACTATGGATTCACTTATCCAGAATAAAGACTATATCCCATCCAAAAAAACAAAACAACTACATCCATGAGTACCTTGGAAACCTTTGTTTCATTTTCCAACAAAGCCAACAGAGATTTCACTGATTACCCTAGGAAAGAAATCTAGAACTTACTAAAATTATAATTTTAGTAACTTCTTTCCTTTTCTGTATACAATTCAATATTATTGAGGATAATTCAACTACTTTTGAGGCATTGCATTATGCTAAGGAGGTTCAACCGGAAGCCTGCTATACCTGTGGACTATTATTAACCTCCAGCACCTCAGGATTACTGTGGTTGTTTTCTCCATTTCAGATAGATGACTGTGATAAACTTGATAGTATATTTGTGAGGAACAACAGCAATCCAGCACTGCAAGTGTTGATACAATCTCTAAGTGGCCAATAAGTATGTTTCATTAAAAAAAAGATATAGCTCTTTAGTGTCTGGCTCATCCATTATTGCAAAAAGACCTACAATATTTCATATCTTGTAAAAACTGTCACAAAGAGAATTGTTATTTCCAAATTTGTGATTACTATATTTGGCTTACCCCAATTATAGCAAAGCATAGTAAGTATGTCCCACTTTGTTGGGAGCAACAAAACCATATATTCTTACATTGGTCCAATGCCAATAAATATTTAGGACATACTCCTGGGAACAATGTTCAAATATTATCATCCTACAAACATTATTGGTTCTATATGTCAGGGATTAGATGGGCTGCTCTTAGTGGCAGGCAATGTCTCTGTGACATCTATTTATAGCCTTGGGTTTCCCTGAGTACAAGGTAGATGAATTAAAACACTAAATGTAGCAGCTATTTTGGAGTTTCAAACTTAGTTGCTTTGAGATCTTCCTTGGAGATTTGTGGGACACACTTCCATGTGTGTTTGTGTGGGTCATGGAGGCATAACTTTGGAGTTTATATCATGTCATTGCTTCTTCTGCTCTGGCAGTCTTCCACTCCTCTGCTTTCTGATCACCATGAACTGAGAAGCTTTGTCCCAGCACACACTTCTACCATGATGTTTCTATGTTGGAGCCATCTGATCACGGACTGAAACAGAAAGGAAATTAAACGGCTTCTTCTTAAGGTTATGAGTGTTGGGCATTGTGCTTTAGCAATGAGAAAAGTAATATATTACATATGTCTACCGATATGTCCATGCTACAACTTCCTTGGACCCACAGTGTCTTCCAATGAAATGATCATCTTGCCTCTATATTTATCATCTCATTGGGAATTGAAGATGCCTTCCAGTATATCAAGTCCCTAACCAAATACACTAAAAAATCTCTCAATGACATGACTCAGGGCATTTTCTGGTAAAATATAGAGCCAAAGCTAATGAGACAAGCATATTTATAAAACTATGGCTTTTGATATTCTAACAGCTACACATGGAAGAATTTGCACCTTCATGAAGTTAGAATGCTGTGTATATATTTCTGATTGCTCAGATAACATATCATCAACCCTCAAAGTTTTACAACAGGTATAAAACACATGTGACCCATGTGTGACCAAATTCCAACACTGTCCAAAATCTGGATTTGGTTTTCAAAGTTTTCCTGGTAGAAAGTGGGTACCCATGATCATAATCATAGTCATAACTATATTTCTGTTTGACCCTGTTTATGCAGCTGTTTTCTCCAGTTTATTTCTTCCAGGATCCATCAGTTCTTAATTATATGCACCCAACTGCTGCTACCTGGATCCAATGCACAACCCTATTTATGCACAACTTAGGTTTCAGTTTTTAGCCTGAGTGAATCAGCTACTCCATTTCAAATAGCTAGCAAAATCAAGGCCCCTTAAACATACCCCACATAGCTCAAAGCATTTATGACTATGACTACTGTGACCCTTGTCAATGCTTTGACTTTGTTGATTTGTCAGGAGGTGTAGTGGTTACCTATTGGAAACAAAACAGATAAAAGTCTTAGCAGCAGAAACCCTCCATTAAAGCCATTCTGCTCAGCACCTACCAAACAGTCATAAGACAATATAGTAATACTAATCAAAACTACACAAGATTAAAACAAATCTTTGATGTAAAACTCATTCATTTCTTTCAATGAGCCCTGACCCATTTTCTAAAAGTTAATGTTTATGAACCTCTTTGAAGCTAAAAGGCTCACTGTGAGGCTGGAAGAAATGGTAATTTTAAATTGAAAATTTAAATATAAAATTTTCAGTACAATACAGGTGCTCCTGAGGTAAATTTGGGTTGCAGTTAACCAATCAATGGAGTGAAATCTGTTAAAATTATGGGAATTCAGAGCAGGGAAACAGAACACAGGATGCAGGATGACCTGGTACTTTCTGAGCACTGTACATGGAACCAATTAGCAAAGTGTTATTTCCAATTCTTCATCTTACATCTGGTTTTAAATCAAGTGACAGGCTGTTGTAGTCAGGGTTTGTAAGAAAATAGATTTAATATAGGACACACAATTTATAGGATTAGTTTTATAATAGTCACTCAAAAAGTCAAATGTTGAGGGATGCAAGAGATCTGTCTGCTCACTACAGACAAAAAGAATTGAGCTAAAGCCCTAGATCCCATGGCAATGTCCTACATGCGTACACCTGAAGACATAGAACCAATAGAAATAGCCTCCATGAGTCCAGCTGGAGGTCTAGAACCACAACAATGTCTTATGCAAGTCTGTATCAACAATCTGCATTGGGAAGGCCCAAAGACCAATGGTGGAAGCAAGAAAGTCTGTGTAGGTGGAATAAAGGTTCTGTGCCACCAAGCTGAGAGATCTGCACTGGGTCCAGGAAGTAACACTCAAGGTAAGGGCCAGAGCTTCCCAGGAAAGAACCACAGTCATCCTTAGTGACAGTGAGGACCTGAGTTCCTCTGATGATGTGAACAGCTGAGTTCATATCAGGAAAATTAGTATGACAAGTTTCTCCAGGAGAATCAATAACATACTATCTTTCCCTCCTTTTATGGTACTGGCAAAAATTCTTAGGTGGTCCTTCCATGCCCATAACTATGCTGATTCAGATCAGTTGGGTGTGGCAAGTTGACCATTAGTTCATCCAGTACACAGGCTAAGGGAGTTTTTGATAGGACAACTGTCCCAATGCTTTATTTGATGTAGAAGAATCTGATCCAGAAATTCCAAATACAAAAGACCCTTTTACCTTATCCTATGGGTCACTGCGAGCCTGTTTGCCATCTTGCTTTAATTTTGCAGGGTATATTTCTTTTTCACCTTCAATAAAGGTACAACCCTGTTAATTTTCTTTGTGCCTTGTCCAATTCTTTGTACAGGATGCCAAAAATGTAGAAAGAATTGCCTTGGTGCCCATCATTCAGAAAGAGTCTTGGAAAGTCTACAGGTACTATATGATCTGGAAAAATATATTCTTCAAATAATGACATTTACTGCTTAGTTCCCTTTCCCTATTCTCAAATCCTTATAGAGACCCCAATACCTCATCTTGATGTTGCTTCTGTCTTGGAATTTATCCACCGTCCTTGATGGTGGATTCTGATCTGAATAAACATTTATGCTTGCCTTGGTAAATTAATTCTACTGTCTGTGTCTCTGGCCCTCCATATATTGTCTTGCAAGGCACTTTTCTTTCTCTTGCTTTTTTCTTCCTCCATACTTTCCTCCCTTTTCTTCTTCACCCTTTCCCTCCCCCTTTTTTGTTCTTTCCTCTTCTTACTCCTTGCCTCTTGACATATTGAAATAATTATCAGTAGATTTTTATGAAGCTTGAGGGAGGTAGTGAGAGTCAGAAGAGAAATGAAGCTGAAGAAGTTGCTGTAGACCAGATCTTGAAAGTACTCATATTTATACGCATTTTGTCTTTTATAAAAAAGAGGTTTTCATTATGCAGTTAAGGTTGGCTGTGAACTAATTTTGTAGCCCATTGCTGACCTGGAACTGGTGTTGATGCTCCTGCCTCAGATTCCCAAGTGCTGGAATTACAAATGTGCACCACCTCCCCCAGTTTAAACTTTTTCTTAGGCTATAGGAAGGCTTAAAGTAAGAAACAGAAACTGCTGAATTGAACTTTAAAAGATCAATCCATTGGTAAGAAGAGTGGATAGCATGGATGAGGGGAAAAATGAAACCTGCAGTAACAAGAAGACCTTGAATTTCTATAAACAGTTAAAGGGAACAATTTAGTGGTAAAGCTTAAGGGTAGTAAGGTTGGAGGACATGTCTTAAATGTATTTTTTAAAATCAAACACATATTTAAGTTGAATATTTTGGCTGGTAAAATAACTTTATTATTATTCTACTCTGAACCTGTTTGGAGCTGACATTGTGGGAAAATTACTCAGGAGGATATTGAAATTATTGCAATTATGCAGGTCAGAGATTATGACAACACTGATGAAAACTGCAGAAGTAACAATAAGGATGTGTAGATGTACTGTAGGAAACAGACTAAAAAGAACTTGAGCTCATTGACTTGAATAGAAGACAGTGAATTTAAAGTGGCTTCCCAGTTTGAGATTTAAGGTCTTTCATCAGACAAGGAAAGTTAGAATAGGAGTCTATATGGGATAACTGGAGGGAAAAAGAAAGCAGATTAACAATTGTAATCATAATGGAATAAGAAAAAGAGCTATCAGAAAAATCTTTTCTTGAGACATGGCAGTTGTGGGGAGAAAAAATCATACAGGACCTCAATGGAATGTGTGGATGCAGACAACTACTCCATTTCCATGCACTTTCTATTCCTTCCTTTTTTCAAGTAATAAATATGTATGTAATACTTCTATATAATTTTTATAAGATACAGAGTAGCATAAAATGGAAAGAAACAGTTCCCTGACCAATTATATCCTGTCCTCCATTTTAAGGAAGGGTCTTGCTATGTAGTTTAGTCCAGCCTCGAACTCACTGGCCTTAAATTCACAGACTTTCCTTCCTCAGCCTCCTGAGTCGTAAAATTACAAGTACGTGTGTGTTCCTACATCTGGCTCCTTATCCTCTGACTTACTCTCCCGAAGCAATGTTTTGGAACTCTTTGGAGACATTTTTATGGTGGTCCTTATATCCAAATACAACATGAATATGCTTACCAGTAGTAATTCTTCATACAGGGAATTATGGTTATTTTGTCATTTTCTTTAAGGTCATATTGCAGCTCAATGATGAGTCTGTAGTAAAATCATAAAGTTCCACCTTGGAAGATCTATCTATCCATCTACCTACCTACCTCAGAAAGACTTTTTTATCTTTTCAATAACAAAGCCAGGAGCACTGAATCCTGTTAAAGAAAACATTATTCAGTCTTCAGACAATGAATTAAAATGGATGGACAATGGAACCACCATAACCTGATGTAAGTGGTCCTGAGATGATGTTCCCACAACCCTCCTCACGTTAAAATCAAATATAAATGCCCCTGCTTTTCTCCCATTCAGTGCATTGCTTTCGTGGAATTTGCCCTCTGCTCTATTGAAGCTTATCAATGAGCTCTTTATTTTCCTATATTCCTTGACTCTTGATATATTCTTTTTACCATTTGTTTCACTCGCTTCTCACACAATTTGTCTCACCTTGCACTTGAATTAATGATTTTAGACTTTATTTTTTTTATGGCATATGGAAATTTATTTTCCACACTGTATCCCATGCACATATTACATGTTCATCAAAAGTTCTTAAGTGATATTTTCAAAACCATTTACAAAAAAGTGGAGTGATGAACTTGTGTGCCAAAGTCTCTGATGAATTCGTCTGTTCAGTGATAACTTGCTGAGTGCTTTCTCTGCAAAAGGTAGTTTCATGGATTTTAGAAATATTCACAGAGATACCTGCATACCATAGTAATAGCTAAGTCTCATAATAGCTAAGTCTTGGAAGCAGTTTATATGTTCATCCACAGATGAATAAGGAAAATGTATTTACACACAATAGGTTACTACTCTGCCATAAAAAAGTAAACTAGAGTCATTTGTAGGAAAATGGATGCACTTAGAGATCACAATGTTTAGTGAAATAAATCAGACACCCAAGCTTAAACATCACATGGTGTCTCTCATATGCAAAACTCTAATTACACATAAAAAGCAAAATAAAAGATTGATTATAGGAAGTGGAAAGATAAATCTTTCTCAAATGGGAAGGGGATTAAGAGATAGAAGGGAGAGGAAAGGTAATAAAAAAAGGAATTGTGTTTTGTACGTGTACCATCTACACAGGAATGTAAACATTATGTACTCACACACGTACTAAAAAATAAGCAATCATTACTAGTTTAGTTACAGTGAAAAACAATATGTAAAAGACAAGTTTCTTCTTCCGTTCTGGCAACCTTTAAGAGTAAGCAACAGTAAAAACGCTTAGCTGCAAGACACTGAAATAACACCTTTAAGTCTCCTCAGCGCGTGGATGGGGCTAAGTAGCTTGCACAGCTTGCAGTGTTTTACTAGGACAGTAGCACGGATGTGAGAACCCACATCAGTGATGGCAATAGGCGACACTCTGGCTTTTCAGAGCAGTCTCTATGGTATTCGTATGGACCAACCCACCCCTTGTGTAGGCAGTCACGTGACAGTCTGGGTTTACGCGAGTACTCATGTGATCTTAGCCTGCAGTCTTGTGGCTGCGGTGAGGTACCTGTGCTCCTGAAGGACAGGCGGTTAGGTCGTAACCGCTACTGGTGGACTCACCTGGGTGGTCAGTCTCGCAGCTACGAGCCAGAGGAGCCCGTTCACTGCTTAGTGCCTAAGGCAGCGTTCCGCTCTTTCTGCTTCCTCTGCATTTGATGTACCCATCTCTTTGCGGGTGAAGTTACTTCTGGGTTTCAAGGCCTTGGGCGTCTGAGGGCCAAACTCCGGACCAGTCCCCACCCCATCTCTTTTTCACTGCCATCCTCTCTTACCCCACCGAATAACCGTCTTTGAGCTGGCCTGCTCCGGTTTCCCTGGAGACCAGGTTCAGGGCGGTAAAGGTAACCGTGGGGAAAGCGGCCCCCCAGTGGACAGAGAAGGAAGCAAGAACTGGGGCTGGTATAAGGGCAGCAGGCCATGAGAACAGGCAGTTAAGGGGATGAACAAGCACAGAGTACTGTGGATTTAGAAAGGACCGGAAAGGATTTATTGCACGATGGAAGAATATGACTCTGAGAAAAAGATGGAGAAGGAAAATCTGGGGCCGAAAATGGATCCTCCTCTAGGGGAACCAGAAGGATCGCTTGGGTGGGTGAAGGGTATTATGGCAAACCTGAAGGGAGGGTTCTGTAGTTGAAAAGAGTAGTGTGAGTTAGAACACCTTCCAACCCCCTCAATGATAAATTCTTTCAGGTTAATAATAGAATTGATTGGTATCATGCTTTTGATGACAAGATAAACTGAAAGAAGGACCAATGCTAACTGGGCAAAAACAGCCCTTAGGAATGGGGCTAATATTTTTGGTGTATGTGGGTTGTTCTAATTGAGAAAACTAGTCTGAGTTGGTGATTAATAAAGGAGATTTTATGTAACCACGTTGGGGATAAGAAAACTTGGAAGAGGAATAACATTTTCTAATGACAGACCAGAGGTTTTACAATACTTTTTGTACTGATTTGTACCTGAATCTGACACTTGTGTTATATGGATATTGTGCCTTTAATAATTGAAATATGACTTGAAAGGACTGCCAGAGCACCAAGGATACTTCTGAATTTCAAAAATAGGTAGCTGAATTTTTAAAAATAGAGACAGTCAAATATGAAAATATTACTTGATTAATTTCTTAAGATGAAAAATTAACTCTTGAATTTAATAAATCATGTTTATTCTTAAATAAATCTTCTTAGGAGGTATCTTCATACTTTGTAGTTAGGGGATAGGGTACGTAAACCTAGTTTTATAATTTAGGAAAATAAGTGCCTCTATTGAACTGAGGTCCTCCATATAATTGTACTCAATTATCATATTAAATATGCTCTTTTACATTTCCACATTTATTTGTGCTTTGTAAATTTCAATTTCTACAACAAACGAATCTTGGAGACCCTTATCTTTTGGTTTGTATCTGCAGGTGGGTGCTACCAAATACAGCCATGAAGAAAAAGGTAAGATATATACCAGAAACACAAAGGCAAAGGTAAAATTTGCAATTCTGAAATGTGTTATTTTCTCTGTCTCTGTCTCTGTCTCTTTCTCTCTCTCTGTCTGTCTGTCTCTCTCTGTCTGTCTGTCTCTCTCTCTCTCTCTCTCTCTCTCTGAATCTTCAGTGTGGTCTTCCTGACTCTCATCCACCCTTTTTTCCTGTCACATGTAGTTTTTCTAATGTATAAGTTTGCTTGAATCAAATCACATACACATATCACATAGGTCTGTGTCTGACCATTTATTTTTAGATCAACTAAAAATTTTACTGCTATAAGGTCTTAAAAGGAATGTTTCCAGCTATAACTTGACACCCTTTCCATTCTGCTCTTATGGTTCTGTTTCCCACCTTGGGATTTAGGCTGGATCACCAACAGTGCAATTCTGGAGCAAGTGTATTAACATTTTTAGAGATTCACTGTCCTCATTTGGGAAATTGTAATAATATTATCTATTTCATAGATTTTGTGTGAGGTTTAAACAAGCAAATGCTAGTAAAGCCTTTAAATTATTATTTCACATGATTAGCTTGGTAATTATTTTTATAAACATTTGAGATAAGACCTTTTTATTGAAAAACAAATATATTTACCATTGATTTCAGCTTATAAGTTCAGTAATTCCAACTTGCTAAGGGAATATTCATCATGAGCCAGTCTAAATTTGCTATCAACAAGGATGCCTAAAAGTACCAGAAATTTCTACATGACTTATAGCAAAAATTGCATTTATTTAATCATTCCACAATGTATACATGTATCAAAACATGTTGCACTCCAGAAACAAATATATAGTTACTGATTTTGGGTTAAAATTTTTAGAAAAAACAAAAACATTATTGTTTCAGCTTTAAATACCAATTCAGCAGTGACATTTCTTGAGTGAGATTAAATTACATAGCTGAATTTCTAGATTGAATCAAGCCTGAGTGTAATACATTTTCATTGATATTCATTACATTTGTAGTGAGTTTTTAAAATATACCTTAAGGTCGCAGGTAAAACATGTATGCTTTGCATATTAAAAACAAGGTAATTAGAACTGCATTTAATAAATTTTAATCTTGAAAATACTCTTAAGTATCATTTAAGGTCATTTTAGTAAATCTTGTTTTGTTTTGTTTTGGTTTTTGAGACAAGATCCTGCCATGTAGTTCAGGCAGGCTTGAACTCACTATGTAGTCCAGGCTGGCCTTGTACTCATGGTGATCCTCTTTTCTTAGACTCTTGTGAGTGCTGGGATTACAGACATGTGCCACCATGCTTAGTTTACTGAATGTCTTTTTAATACATTAATATACAGCATCTTTTACACATGTTTTTCTCTCTGTGTTGGATACTGTCATTCACAAGAAGACTATTTACATTCACAAGACCACACTTTACACAAGATAATTATCATTGTTAAAACTCTCTTGCTTTGTGTCTTTGTTTTGATAGTTTATTCATTCTTTAGATAAACTTATTCTAATAATCTATTACATGTTACCACTGGAGATACTCCCTGCCATTTATGATGTGTGCCTGCATTGCATTACGGTCTTTGTAATGATTATAAACTACCAGAGGGATACAGATGTAAGACTCCTAAGCCAGCCTAATGCATTGGGGTCACAGTAAATTCTTCAGGATATGATTACTGAACCAAGTTTTGAAGGATAAATGAAACTTAGTCAAAAGAAGAAAAGAGAATGGAACATTACTAGCATAAAGTACAGCATGAAACAAAGACAAAGACACAGGACTTCCCAGATGACTGAGAGCAAAATGACTACAAACTGTCCAGTTCAGTGTGGTTAGATACTAAAAGATTCAAGCTAGGAGGGAAGAGGATAAATGCAGAAGTAGGTAAACTAGATCAAGGAGGATCTTTATGTGTGCTTTAAGGATTTGATGCTGTGGACAATGGGGAACTTTTAAAAGGAAAAGAGTGTCAGTAATTAATGGAATAGTATTACAGAGGTAAGTGGAAATAATGATATCTAGGCTATAGATGCAAAGGTTGACTTTGAACAAGAGTAGGAAGGCCCTCAGTTATGCTGAAATTCCCTGATAATATTTCAGAGCACAAAATATTAGTGTCTTCAAGGTGGAATTTTCCTAGCCTAATTCTAAATATATAGATATTAGATATTAAAATATGAATGCACTGCAATTTTATTGCCAAAACAATATGTGACCTATAGCAGGTAAGTGGCTCGTTTCTGGAATGCTAGGTATATCTATGTTTACTTTTGATTGGGAAACAGTTTAATTATTTATATGTATCTGTACCAGGTTATCGGCACTATCATTTCTGTTAAACATCAAATAGGGAAAGAGATGGTTCTTTTACCCTAGATTTTCTCTAGAATGCTAACTTTTTTCTTTTTCCCACTTTTGTCACTAGGTGCTGTTGATGGGTAAAAGTGGATCTGGTAAGACCAGCATGAGATCTATTATCTTTGCAAATTATATAGCCAGAGACAAACATCGTCTTGGTGCAACAAGTAAGATGTTCTATCTTATTGTAAAGTGAATTGATCTTAAGTATTAATAATATGCATAACACACTTGGTTTTGGTAGCTTGGGGATGAAGAAGTCGAGGGATTTGTTTTGGAATATGTTTCTCCTTTTTTATTCTTCCTCAGAGAAATGTGGCTTAATTCTGCTTATTACTGCTTGTTATCCTGTAGAGGTTTTATCTTTTGAATTTGCTCCTAATGTGGGATGCCCTTGTCCAAATTCTTGTTTATCTTGCTTTTCTTGAATAAGTTTAGGTACCTTTTGGTTTGTTCATTTTAGTGTGATAGTGTTTGTTTTTGTTATTATATAAAAGGTAATTAATAGATTTAACAGACATAATAAAAGCTCCTAAGAAATTTTAAAGCTGTAGTTATTGTCCTCATTGAAATATAAGTCCAGGGGTCAGAAGGATGGAGATTAACCTGATATGTACTCTGCTACTTCTCTTCCTAGATATACATAGATATTCTCATTGGAGTTTATGCTTGGATTTGGGAAATATATTATTACTTTGTTGGTTTGATATTAATATATACTTGTTGGGCTGCCTTTGCTGCCAGGACAGTGAATCTAGGATCCTGGGAGAGTCCATCTCCGAACTCTAATGGCATTGCATTATGTAGTATCCAAGCATTTCTAGACTTCACCTCGGTTATTGCCTTCTAGGTGAGAAAATAATTGCCCTACATGGTTTTCAAAGATTATTGATGTATATTTCTACCATCATCTTGAATGCATTTAGGAACAAGTCACCCACTAGTCTATAAAGTATCTCACTCCAGTTTTAAGAAAAATGAACATTGTTTAAGCACATTATGCTTCAGATCCTATGATGCAAAGGAGAAGGAAACCTTATTTCTGTTCTAATTGGGTTTGGAGTATAGTGTACACTTTTGTAATTGTGACAGTTTTGATAATTAGACAGCCATTTTTTTAAACAGGATCTTGCTATGTAGTTCAGGCTGGCCTTGAAATCACTATGTAGCCCAGGCTGGATTGGAACTCATGCCTCAGCTGCCCAAGTGCTGGGATTATAGGTGTGTGCCACCACACCCAAATAAACAGCCATTTTATAGGTAAAGCAACAAATCTGTATTACTTTAATTTTGCTAGCTGGTGTTCTTTCAGTTCTCTTAAGCCTCTGCCAGTATTTGAGAATATGAATGTCTTAATTTATCCTAGTCATTCCAAGTCTCCCAAATCTATTCTTTCTTATGCTAAACATCTCCAGCTCTTCCATGTATTCCTCAGTTGACCTAATTTTGAAGTGTTTGTAAGGACTTGTTCAAACTTACCTACATTTTTCTTCTGAGATGTGAATCCAAATGTGATCTGATCAAGGCAAAGCATACCTGATATATTTCCTATTCTGGACATTATATTGGCTTTATTATACTGTAACCCCCACTTTCCTTTTTGGGAATGAGTTTGATGTACTGAGTTGTATAAACAGCCCCAAATCTCCTTTTACATATGCTGTTATTAAGACATATACCCTATGGATCTTGTACAGCTAATACTTTGAATCTAAGAATAAATACATGTATTATTCAGTTTTATTTGTTTTTTTATTCAGTTTTTTTTTAATTTTTTTTTTATTTAAAAGAGAATAAAACAAAAGGGGGGTAGTACAGAGCAGATCAGAAGAGGACAACATAGGCAACACAGTACTTTACATTAAGTCAACTGGACATCAACAGTATCTAACGCCATATCTCTAACTCTGCTATAGTTGAGCATAGTTTCAATTACAATAATATCAAACATAACACAATAGTATAAAGCCATGCATATAGTGAAAGAATTCCAGGGCTTTCTGA
>PVJX010031532.1:0-15212 GCA_004027295.1 Dolichotis patagonum
ACACTAAACTAAAATCTAAAAGGATCAAAGATCTAAATATTAAAACAGAAACACTAAAACTGCTGGAAGACAAAGTAGGTAAATGCCTCAAAGATATAGGGGTAGGAAGAGAATTCATGAACAAGAACCAAAGTACATGGGAAGTACTTCCCAGAATCAATAACTGGGACCACATCTTATTAAAGATTTTCTGCATGTCCAAAGAGGTTTCCAGCAGAGTGAAAAGAAAGCCCACAAATTGGGAAAAAATCGTCATGGACAGCACCTCAGACAAAGGACTTCTGTCTAGAACTTATAAAGAATTAAAAAAAATCAGACCCTCGAAATTCAAAGACCCAATCCAAAAATGGGCATCTGAAATGAATATACAGTTCTCAGATGAAGAAATACGAATGGCAATTAAATACATGAAAAAATGTTCATCATCATTAGTCATGAGAGAAATGCAAATTAAAACCACACTGAGATTCCATCTCACTCCAGAAAGAATGGCTAAGATAGAAAACACTAGGAACAACAAGTGTTGGAGAGGCTGTGAGGAAAAAGGAACTCTTCTACACTGTTGGTGGGAGTGTCGACTGGTGCAACCACTGTGGAGGTCAGTCTGGAGATTCCTCAAAAACCTGGGTTTGGAAGTCCCATTTTACCCAGCTATTCTGCTTCTAGGCATATTCCCAGAAGAAGTGAAAACATCATACCACAGTGATATATGTGCACCCATGTTTATAGCAGCACAATTTGTAATAGCCAGATCTTGGAAGCAACCTAAGTGCCCATCAACTGCGGAATGGATACAAAAGTTGTGGCATTTTTATACAATGGAGTACTACTCAGCTATAAAGAATGATCACATCGAGATATTTATAAATATATGGACACGACTTGAGACCATTCTCTTAAGCCAAATAAACCAAACTCACAAGGGTAAATACTATATAGTCTCCTTAGTATAAGATTTGATAAGAGTATATAAGACTTTATGGTAAGCATGAGTCCCCATCTCATAGCTGTGAAGTCTTTCCAAGTTTTCAATCATCAGTTGGAATGGTGTTATCGTGTTTTGTTTGACTATATCATACGTGATGATATGAACAGCTGTTTTGAAGAAAACATTATGACAGCTATTGCTGATTTAATATTATCCTTCTTAGACGTCCTACCATGCTTTTTTGTTCTACTACCATTGGTTCTATCTACCACATTGTGTCTCATTGGAATTTGAATATGTGTGATAGTTCAAACAGATTTTTTCTTTTTTATCAAAAATGAGATATGATAGTACCCATTGATCATTTTCTATTATTCGGTTCAGAAAGCCCTGTAATTCTTTCACTCTATGCATGGCTTTATACTATTGTGTTATGTTTGATATTATTGTATTTGAAACTATGCTCAACTATAGCAGAGTAAGAGATATGGTGTTACCTACTGTTGATGTCCAGTTGTCTTATTGTAAATTACTGAGTTGCCTATGTTGTCCTGTTCTGATCTGCTCTGTACTGCCCCCTTTTGTTTTATTCTCTTTCAAATTAAAAAAAAAAAGAAAAGAGGATTTGTGATTGCCTAAAGCGGAATGTGCAGGATGTATGGAGAGTAACTGCTAATAGGTATAAGAGCTTTTTCTTGTGTGTGTGTGTGTGTGTGTGTGTGTGTTCTAAATGGTGATAGCTGTACAATTTGGTAAATACATTGAATTCCATCACAATACAACTGTTAAAAAATAATTTAATGTTGAATCCGTTACCTCAAATGAAAAATCAGGTTTCAAAATAGCTTTGAAAGACTGTAGTTATAAAACACTATATATTAATTATATTAATTACTATATTAATTTCACACACTAAAATTTGAAACATTTTATAATTTAAAATTCATGAAAGGGTAGGTTTTAATTAAAAATAATAAACTTAATACCTGATGCTCTATATGTACATATAAAATATGTCAAT
The DNA here is from genome assembly GCA_004027295.1 of Dolichotis patagonum. Classification (NCBI taxonomy): domain Eukaryota; kingdom Metazoa; phylum Chordata; class Mammalia; order Rodentia; family Caviidae; genus Dolichotis; species Dolichotis patagonum. The sequence goes on from PVJX010031532.1 coordinate 1,950, forward strand.
ACTTTGTTCGTGATGTGCAAACTGGAGTAAAACATTAAAAAGAAAATGCAAAGTCTTGACAAAGACAGCTAAAGCATTATGACATCTTTTAAAATGAATATAATACTTTTTTTGAATACGATACATTTGAAGGTCAATTTTTATCTTACTGCTTTCTCATTTTAGCAAATATTCAATGCCTATGCATAATTAGAATAATGAAAACTTTTGTGTTTGTGATGACTGTTTTAAATCACTGATTTTAACCATGAACCATATGTTTGCGTGACTTCTCTGGTGAGAAAGCTATCAGGCCTATAATCATCCAATAATTGGCAAGTCAAAGCAACTCCATAATTTTTTGTTATAGGTGAAAACTGTATTTGATACTTTATTTTAAAGTCTCTATCATGGTTTATATACATTAAAGTTTATTTTGAAGGGTTCTATACGTTTTTATTTACATTTATCTCTTCTCAATCTTTTTGTTTAGGTTACACTGGCATATATATGCAACTTGTGATTTTTATTTTCAAAAAGGTAAAACTAATGGGCATGGTGATATACTCCTATAATTCTGACACTCAGGAGGCTGAGTCAGGATCACCTTGAGTTTAAGGCCAGCCTGCACTACATAGTGAAACCTTGCCTCAAAAAACAAAACAAAACAAAACAAAACAAAAACAAAAAGTACAAGTTTCTCTGAGTAATATTTACACTCGTGTTCTTAAAATACTCCATAGAAAGTAAATTTGTTTGATACTGGTTTTATTAAAAGTCTATCCATATTTACTCAAAATGACAAGCTTCATTGTAACAGTCACAGGAAAAATTCAAAACAATATTCCATTAACAATGTGAAGTTATATATTAAAAGAAAATATTTTAAAGTTAGAAAAATACATAAAAGGGAGCTTTAAAATTTGGCTTTAATATGCTTTGTCTTTAAAATGCAGGTATCATATTTACAGTGATAAATTATGAAAATATATGACTACTACATGTGAAACTAGAGTAAAATAGAATTGTTCATTAGGTTACAAAAATATAAAGGTAGAGAGAATTTTCATGGCATATTCAATCAAATTATTTCTTGTTATTTTAACATTCTTTTCTTCCCTCATAAATGTGATTTTGGGGAATTTAAGGCGAATCTCTCTGATCTTTAAAAAATATTACTATTAATTTTTTCCCATTTTGATATCTAATTGCCAATCACTTTAAAAAATTATTTGTTTGTTTATTTATTTATTTATGGTGCTGGGGATCAAACCCAGGGCCTTGTGCATGCAAGGCAATAGCTCTACGACTGAGCCATATTCCCCAGCCTCCAATTAATATTTTTTAAAATTCTTTTTTCAATTACAGTAGTATTACTAGGTAACATTGTGTAAGTTTTTGCATCCTTATTAGTAAATGGCTGCTCTCTTTTAAAAAATAAGCTGAAATCTTCAAAAGTATACACATTCCTGATTTATAGACGTGGCTGTATGATTAATGTCTTTTTATCTTTCATTTAGTTGAAAATAGTGCTAAGGACTAACTGCATGTACATTGAGACTATGTTTTGTGCAGTAGTATTTGACATATTTTTGAAACTTTGTAATCAGACAGAACTGGGTTTGAACCCTGGCTCTACTTCTTATTAGTTGTGTGTTTTGGTATGTGAGTTAGCCTGTCTCCATTTCTGTTTCAAATTTCTTAGTTGTGAGAATTACATGAAATAAATGCGGGCTGAGATACAACAGGGGCTTAATATTTACTAATTCATTTCTCCTCTTTTTTGCTAGTAGCACACATTATTTCTACCCTGAACTTCCTTTTAGCTCAGAGATTCTGCTTTGTATTTAAGAAATAAAACAGTAATTGCAAATAACAATTTCAGTAATACTGGTCTATAAGTTTTGAAAAAAGATTGAATAAGCAGACACTTTAAACCACTAGTGAAGCACATAATTTAAGAATGATATTGGTTTAGGCCCTTTTCTTTTCATTGCTATTCGTTTTTGTGCATACCTTAAGTGAGAGGTACCTGTTTACAACTTGGTAGGCAGATATACATGACTGGTTCAATTTAGTGTCAAACCAACCCACTACATGCAAGGTGCACAGATAAATGAATAATGAAAAAGTCATAGAAATAGCCAGATTTAGTTTTATAAAATATATTTTATTTTTTACCTTTTAGATAATTCCATTGAGCTCTCTTGATTGTTTATATTATGATTTCATCTTTCACATACTCTGCAGTTTAGTCATTGTCCTTAAAATCACATGAAGGTCACTGGTTTGTTTCTTTATAAAAATGACATAATGGATTAAAGCTGGAATTGTGTAGCTAGTGACTCATACTTGCATTTGTACATTTTAAGAGACATAATTTATAGAAAGAGGCATCCAGCCTCGAGCAGTTTCAGACTTCCGTGGCTCAAATTAAGAAATAAAAGTTAATTTAAATAAGTGTGAATGGCCTGACAACTGGTCAGTCATATGATTTAAACCTTAAAAGATACTCTTAAGTGTCTTTTATATCTTTCTGTCTCCTATTGTGAGACATATATATATATATATATATATATATATATATATATATATATATATCTCCCACCTATATGTTGATAAGAATAAAAGGTACCGTCTTGCTGTGTTCACATAATTGTACTAACTTCGTATTTTTGAAGCCAAGAATGAAAATGTACTTTGCTCATTGTGAATTTATTAAAGCATGACATGATTCTCAAGGACAGTATGATGTAGTCAAATTTTTAAAAGCTTTCATTTAATATGCAACATAGCTTTAAAAATAGCAGACCTATGGTGGAAAACCTCACTTCATGGTTATAATATTTGGGTTCTCTGTGTACTAATAATTACGGGTGTGAGCATAAATGAGTTAGGAACACTCTCTAAATCTTGAATTCATTGGTTTTTAAAACACAAACAATACTGACACAATGTAGTCAGTCTACTTTAGCTCCATTGCTTTGCATAATATCATCCATGCATTTAGGAGTTATAAAGTGCTTTGCTGATGTTCTTTAAAATAATTTAGTAAAAGTGAATAGCTTTGTTGATATTCGGAACCTGCAATCATATGATATTCAGACAACTGATTTTTGTCAGGGAATCTAATGTACAACTCAGTAATTAATAACCTGAAACATAAGCCAAAATGTAATTCAGATATCTAAGGGTTTGCTAACAACAACTAGTTTACAACTCCTAACGGTAGGAACTTTACTGTACCTATTTGTATCATTTAAATAAATTCATGTACTAGACACACAAAAGATGCTCAATTCATTCGCTGATTTATTTTTAATAAAGTTACAAATGATGGATAACATCAAAATATATGTACATATCAAAATACCACAATGAAATTCCATATTTTGTAAAATTAATATACACTAATAAAATTATAGTTTAATGCTTTATTCTCTGCCATATTTTTACAATGTATGTGTAACTAAGTTTCAGATATATTTTTTCAGTGATGATGATGCTGGAAATCTCCATGATTTCTCAAATCAACAGCAGACCTGAGTGCCACAGGTTAAGATATGGCTGTGGACAGAAGTTTGAATAAGTCCTTTGAAAGCATTTTATATCAACACAAATTATATAGGTTTATATCTATTAAAATAGTGACAAAACATCTAGATATTATTATTACTATTATTATTACTATTATTATTATTTGGTACTGAGGTTGAACTCACGACCTTGTGCTTGCCAGGCAGGCTCTTATGCCGCTGAGCTAAATCCCCAGCCCATAGATATTGTCTTGAGGGAAGAGTAATTAGAGATCAAAAGAGAACACTGCTGAGAAAGCTAGAAATGACCTTCTATTTTTTTCTTCCTACCATCTTGGGTTACCTCCAAGACTCAAAGGAATTCTGAATACAAAACCAGGAAATTGAATATTCCTCATAAAACAAAGGTTCTAATACAGGGGCAAAACAGATCTTATGAAATGTAATTAAAGGCCTGTGGATGAATATTTGTTGACAGATTCCTTTTATTTTGAAGGCTTTATAAAGTAATACCCTGTGGATCCAATTAAATCTAAGAATACTGTATATTAAAACACTAAAGCAACTGCTAATCGTATAGCTCAGTCATATATTAAGAATTGACAGCACTGGCATTTAGTAAGATATCAGTGAACTCCTAGTTAAAATTCTTCACTGAAACCTGACTTTGAGATAAAGTAATTCAATCTTTTTAAATGAAGAATTGCACTACTTTATAATAGTTTTTTCCTGACTATAAAGTCTTTCCCAACACTTGCATTTAATGCAAACATTGCTGTCTTACTTCCATGGTGTTTTTTAAATATGTGATTTAATATTATATACATTAGATTTAAACATTTATGATACACTGTCCATGTAGGTAAAGCAGCAATGTTTACACTAAATACAAGTATGGGAAAATAATTTCTGAGACAGAAGATAGCCTCTGTTACTTGTGCTCTGGATATCACAGCAAATATGAACAGAGAAAGAGCTGATAGTTATAAAAGTAGAAGAAAAAAATCAGGAGTTGAAGCACTTAAAAATTAGAAGAGAAAAATCAAACAGGGCTTGAGAGACTGTCAAGAAACTTTGCTTGGCTGAAGTCCAGCTGGACAGTTAACCTTCCAATTTACTCTATAGAAAGTGATTGGGATTTTTTTAAGGTTTCCATTAATTTCATACTGCTCATCAATCAGCCTAGGTTTATTCAAACCTTGACCATATGCAAATGAGTGTCTGTTTCTCTGTAGGAAAAAAATTTTTTGGTGCTGAGAATACAACCCAGGGCCTTGCTTATGTTAGGCAAGGGATCTCTACCACTGAGCTACATCCCTAGTCACTATAGTTTCTTCACTGCGTTGTTTATCTGTATGCTTCTATTGTCCTCTGGAACTAAATAGTCATGATATGAAAAGATAGGGGACTATTGGAAATAATATGAATATTGGAAATAATATGAATCTGGCTGTATAATGAACTGTGTGACCACGGATAAGTTTTTAATGTTTTATACCCTTGAGTTTTCTGTTTTGTATAATACATGTAGTAATACTGGCCCTAATTATTTTACAATAATTGAAAATCAAAAATGAGATACATGAAAGTTCTAAAGTGTAAATTTTGGTATAGTATAAAAATAGTTATAGTAATAATAAATATGTTCTGTTATTACATTATTAAACATTTTCAGTTATATTGTTACCTTTGTTAGAAAATAAGATAAACAAGGGGAAAACGTCAGGGAAGAGAATATGAAAACAATTATTGGGCCAAAAAAATTTGTAGCAGCAAATGGCAGAAATTTTTGTAAATGTATAAAAGAAGCTAAAAGATAATATAAAGTAAATGTTGGTATGCAACTTAAAAATGTTTCTATATTAACAAATAATTGGCAAAATCAAAAAATTTGAAATTATCTATACACTATATGTATTTATACTTCATGAAACATATATAACTATAGCAATTAACGTAATGAAAAGAAAATGTTTTAACAAGAAAATATAAATATCTCCAATTTTATTCTTTACTATGGGTAAAAAATTGCTTATGTTTACAAATTTACAATATGAATTACTGGAGCTGTGGGGGGTTTGGGGGTTTTTTGCATTGCTTTTGTGTCAGAAAGACTTTTGTAAAACTTCTTGATCCATTTAGTTTTTAATTTTTCAATTACTGTGTATTTATGAAACATTGTAGAAATTTTAAAAAAATGTTTTAAATCGTTCTCTCTTCTCCAAAATACTGTGTCTACCATGCTATGTTTACCAGTCAAGATGGCTAGAAATCTTTTTAAATATTCTGTTAACAAATGTGTGAAGCCCTGAGTTCAATTTCTAGTATTGAAAGAAAACTTCTACTGAAATCCATCGTAATTATGCTTTAGTAACATTTCCGTATTTTAAGGAAGTTAATGGTTTACTAGCATAACTATAAGATATAATTTAACACTTTATGAAAAGAACACAAAATATGCATCTTATTATATCATAAAATGACTTCACTTGTCATTAAACGACATCACTTGTGTATGGATTATAACTTCACATCACTTAATTTAATTCATCTAAAATGATTATATTTAGCTGTTATTGATAGACATTGATCTCTTAAATTTTTTAAATAGCAAAAGGCAAAAGGAGAGACATTCTTCATTCATTCAGCAATTTTAAAAAATAGAAATTATTTCAAATATAGGCTACTAGAGTGAAAGAAAAATAACAGGTTCAAGGTCAGAGGTGAGGATTGGCTTTAGCTTGTATCAGAATTTATTTAGCTAGAGTCATATGTATTATTTTCTGAACTAGAAAAATTACCTGAGTATTATTATTGGAAGTACATTTTCAGAATGGGAAAACTACTGACATTTTCATAAGGTTATAGCACTTTTTAAAACTTTCATTGTTTTTCTTAGTGTATTATGGGAGATATATCATAGTTAAATTTGTTTTGGATATATATATATACACACATTATGTGTAGATATATATATAATGTAGATATATATGCATTATGTATATATATACATTATATATATATATATATATATATATAATGTTGTAGAATTTGAAAAGATCTTAGTGATTATCCAGTCTGAATGACACTTTTCCCTTCATGCACACAAGGCAAAATACCTTACCACTGAGTATGGTTTACTTCTTTACCCCACAAGGATGTAGAGCCTCATAAAAGACTAGAATTCAAGTCATTTAACTCTAAATTTTCAATATAAAATCTTTTTCCATGGTGCCTGTGTATTTTTATATATTAATTATTCTACAAAGGATATTTTGCTGTTGTTTCATTTTTTTTTTGAGACAGGGTCTCACTATGCAGTTCAGGCTGGCGTTTAGCACACTGTGTAGCCCAGTCTGGTCTCAAACTTTCACGGATCCTCCTGCCTCAGACTCCCGAGTTACAAACGAATATTGAAAGACCCAGCAAAGTGTAATAATATGTCAAAAAGGTAGCTAGGATTATAAATATAAATAAAAGTCTTTGTGGGAATTCATAGTCTGATAGGAAAGATAAGACTCAAAAAGTGCATATAAATTCTTTAAAAACATGACTGCCAGACAGGAGGCACTGAAATTTGAACCATAAGTTAAAAACTAAAGAACAATAATAAGATGCAGCCAATATGCTAAGTGCCAAGGAAAATGTGCAAAAAAGGTCTAATTTCTTTAAAAATTGAAATTCTGATCTTCTTATGTATGTGATTGTAACTAGATAATTTTTAAAAAATATGGCCAGTAATGTTTTTCAGACTGCACATATAAAACCACAACACATTTGAATTTTATGCATTGTTTCTTGGTTTTATGGTTTGTACAATACTTTTTACCCCCTCCTTTCCAACTGAAACAGTACATTTGTTATGAAGTAGGCACAAGATTTTGTCTGCAGTCATTTCCCTGTGGCCATTACCTAAAGCTCATTATTTCATAACCCACCATATTGTCCCTTTATCGTATTTTGGTATTTGAGAACTACTTTGATATCTCACTACCTTTAACCTCTTATATGTTCTATGTAAGAGTTGAGTAGCTTTATTTTTGCACTGTGGTGGGAGTGAGGAATATTCCTCCCATATTTCCTCTGCAAATATGGGATGCAGAGTTGCCTGAAGTGAGCTTTGAACTAATAATAAGTTTATAATCATAATGGAAATGAAAAAAATGGTAGAAGTGAACATTTTCCAAAAGTAATTCTGAAGATGTATAAATTGATTGAATTGACAGTTAATGTAATATAAGGTAAAGAAAATAAAATTGTTTTATATCAGTGTATTATCTCCTTAGGTTTTGAGTGTATTTAACTTATAAATTCTGACTCTTTATTATAATGGTAAGATTTGTGGTAGTTTTTTTTCCATATTTCTCCCAATTTAACACATGGACTAATATATTAGTATATAATAAATTATATAAAATATCATTACATATGAATAAATTGTGTCTACATTTGTAAGATCAGGGCATTAAATCATTTAACCTTCCTGGTTTCTGTATTTGTTTGTAACGAAGAGGTCGATTTAAAGGATCCTTGTAGAAAATTATCTGATACGGCAGTCTCATTTTAAGGTTGTGGAAACTGACCCAAGTTAAGAAAGTGATTGGTCCATTTTTCTTCATTTACTCTGGGGCAGGGGGAGTAGGAAAGAATCAGTGTCACTCATGCCATAACTTTAAAAACTATATTATATCGAATTGTCCTTTCTGCATAATATGTGTTAGTTTCTCAAGGAAGTACTATATAATATGCTTATCACTGGTTTAACATCCAAGAAAGGACTAGGCCTGTAACAAATAATTGCTGAAATTCTCACAGGTTTTTTTATTCACCTTCATCATATAGCTGACTATTCTAGAAGTTAAGTAAGGATAGTGAATTTTGTAGGCATGCATAAAGATTTGAAAATTGGCTTAGGCACTGCAGAAGTAGAAAACAGTTGAGACAGATTGGCAGTTCATGGAAAGAGGATAATAATTCTACCAACTAATGAATCTAGACTTGCTAACTTAAGATTTTGGAGAGTGAGAGTCATAGTAATCAGTAAGTATTCTTTTGGGTATACAATTCTGCCATATGTCATTGATACTTTACCATTTGCATAGTGATTTTTTTCAAGTAGATATAGAAGCATAATAAAGAACTAAAAAAATCTACTGAAAGAACAGTTCATTTCTTAAAATATGGGTTTAAAAGACATTTGTCAGATAATAGGAAACAGGGAGATAGATCTTTTGCAAATGGGAAAGGGACCAAAAGGTAGAGGAGGGAGTGGGGATGAGAAGGAAAAAATAACAAGAATCAAGATAAGTTATGTACATGTATCAACTTTCCACAATGAATGCAATCACTATATACTGCAAATGTGTGCTAATAAAAATAAAAATTAAAAAGAAAAAATATCTGTTGGAGAAATACTTAATCTCTCTTATTTGTTTCCATCAAGAATAAAGTTGTTAACTTCTATGAATCTATTTTAGAGCATATTTGAAAATATAAGACATAGCCATTTAAACCTCTGAGCATCAAGGATAAACCAAACAAAACTAGAGTAGTACACCTACTAGCATTTACAAGCAGGTTAAGATTAGTGGTATGCTTTGTACAGCTAATCTTAACCTGAATAACATTGCAAAGCCCTTGCAGATTCATGGTCTTATCACTCATTGCAGTTCATTAGAAGTGACTGCTGATTTCCTGTAACATAAAACTGAAGCAATAAAGCTCTTGTTTTACAATCTAATTTACTGCAAAGGCATTTAGGAATTGTCAGTTTCATGATGAGCAATCAACCTACACCATGAGTAGACCTTGAATTTAGTAGTTAAAGAGTAAACAAAGAGGGAATTACATATGTGTATATATATAGAGTATACAGTATAAGAGAGATCATTCTATTGAGTTATAGTCCAATGAGAGAGGATGTGTTCAGTGTTTAGGATGAGTTCTACTTTATGGCTATATAATATATATTATATGTGTATATATATATTACATATGTATATCATATATGTATATATACAGATATTTACTACACAAGGGAAACCAAAACTGGGTGTGCTGTGACTAAAACTTAGCTAAACTAATTTAAGATCTGTACTTTTCAAATTTTCCTACAGTACATTGAGTGGCCATCTGAAATCATTTCAGATAAAGCTGTAATTGTTACATACCTCAAGTTCTTATATGTGCAAGGGTGCTAAAAAATTCTACTTTAGCTCCTCCTTCATCTTCTTTAGTCTTTAACCATGAGGACTTAGGTTCCTAGGAATGGCAATACAATCAATCAAGATTTGATTACTTACTATGTACAAGGAATTTGCCTTATCTGTGGGCTAGTCACAAACACTTCATGCAAGAACAGGTAGAATTTTGGGAAATCTGAGATGAGGAGCTACATACCACAGAACTGAATTTCTCCCATCTTGCTCCATCATTTCTAGCATAAATGATTTTTGATTTACAAATCACAGTTTTTGTATCTTTTTAAAACTGAAGTAGTAAGTAGAAGAAACTGGTTTGGTTTTAATTTTTAGTTACGAACTGAAAAACACTTTAAGCATACAGAATTTTCAAAGTGTATTATTTTTCCTCTGCATAATCTTTAAGTATTGCGCTCTATAACTGGGATCAGATCAGTAAACTGAAAAACTGACTGTAACATTTTGCAGTACTCTTTTTCCAAGTCAGTGTTATCAAGCTGTTTTTTCCAATGCCAGTGTGAAAGGTAATAAATAGCATATGGTATCAATTACTTCAAATCTCTCTGATGTGGGATAATTTTTTTGGTACTAGAAATCGAACTCAGGACCTCATGCTTGCTAAGCGGACTCTGTGCTGCTAAGTTATATCCCCAGCCCAATAGTTTTCAGCAACCTTCTGTCATTCTAGTATCAGACTTCTATGACTTGTGTTTGAATTGCTAGCAGAGAAATATATATATATATGACCAAATGATTGGACTTTGTGGTCATAGCACAAATATCACGAAGCACACACATCTATGAGTCTGAGTCACTGTAGCAACACCTGCTCCTGTCCAGTCATCTTTATATTTTATGGCATTAATGTCAGGATTTCATTGTAGTCTTTATAGTGTAACTCCTCTGGACATCACTCAACTTGTCCCTCATCCTCCCAGTAATAACAGTACCATATCATTTGCTTTATCGTTTTTTATTGATAGTTGACTCTTCAGATGAAATGTTACATGTCTATCTTACTGCTTCACCAAGTAGTATAGTTAATGGATATTCAGTAATAATATCTTCACATGCAAATCTGTTCTGTCCAAAGACTAGTGTTACAGTATTAAAGAAGTTATTCAATTTCTCAACAGAGACCATACCATTTACTGCTTAATAGCATAGCCTCTGGAATAAAACTGCCTGCTTTTAAGCTTGGGTTTGTTCACTTAAACACGTCTCAGTTTCCCTGTCTGCTAACTGTGGGTAGTAGTGGCATCACGAGGTTAATATGAATAAATACATGAAAACCTCTCAGAAATGTGTATTATAAGGTAATTTTCAATGAATATTGGTTTTTATTATCATCTTTTATTTTCTTATGAAGAGTGATTACTTAACTGCAAACTTGGGCAAGTCTTCTGGCTTTAATTTTAGGAAGCTGTATTTGAAGAGTATTGAGTCTTGATTGCTAAGCCAAAATAGGAGACATATGAGTTTAAAATTCACTTACAAAAATATATGAACATGTGAAATTTACTTCTAGCATATACTAATGACTTTAAAGCAAATTTTTTTTGCAAAAATGAAATGACAAAGAAAACTCTAACCAGTTTATTGATATTTTTTAGATATTAGCTTTGTTTTTGTTTCAATGATGTTTTGTTTTCATTTTTTATTTCTATATTGACCCTACCACATAGTCATTAATTAATACTAATTCAACTCTAAATGCTCATCCTTCATGTCTTTCATGGTCAAACTGCTTTATCTTTTGTAGAGCACTTACCTCTCTCCTTTGAGACTCTGCTAACCACCTAGTAGGTATAGTAGCACTTCAGATTGCCCCAAGGTCCTTGAACTCTGCTCTGCTTTATCTACTGCTCACTCTTTTGATCAAATATACTTCATTCTTGTTCATCAGAGTATATCTTGTTCTTACTGACCCAACTAATAAACATGTTTCAAACTTGGGGCAGATGAAGTGGCCATTGTTGACCATCTATGTATTTTTGAAATTGTTCTGTACACCAGAAGAAACTTCGTATTAACAGGAATGTGGTTTGGGTTGGAATGGGGAACAAGCACATAGGATATTTAATGGAATGGGTGAGAAGAAAAGTTTTATTTTAATTTATCAAAATTTAACATGACAACTTTAATAATAGCTTTAACTATTTTAATAATTAACCTTTCAAAATGTTTTGAGATTATCATTTGCAGATGTGTAAAGTCATCACTTTATTCTTAGCATTATACATTTTAATACTTATTCATAGTATAAAACTAGAGTATCAGAAAAATAGGTATAATAGTATCAGGTGTTTTGCTCCAAAGTTCTAGTGTGTCATTTTATAGTCAAAATGTGTTTGAAAAAATGCTTTAAAATCCCTAGAGTGTATTTCTTTGCAATGACCTGACAAAATTTGTGCTGAATTATGATAGTTGGATGGTTTTTTCTCTTCCCTCAAAGGCCTAAGATAGATTTTCTGCATAATTTAGGAGAATATTAAATCAATGTATCAGTAGTTTATAATGTAACTATAAATTCATCTAAAATCAAATTCAAGCAATTGAGTACTCTTGGTTGTATTAAGAAGTTGGAGAAACTTGCCCTGCACCTCTCTTTATTTTCTATTTTCTCTGTGAAGTATACAAGTCAGGGTACTGAGTGGCAGATGTAGGAGTGAAATACAAAAGTTGAGACAAATAACAAAAGTGGGGTCTAGGGATATAGGACATTGAAATGATTCTTTGATTATAGATGTCAGAGTGTAGTGTTAGTTTTTCTCCATTAAGGAGCAATCAAAGTAGAAAATTGGGTACATTAACCTTAAATGGGAACCTTAATTAGGTGGGAACAGTAGAGAAGCATGGAGGGATATGCATTCTGGGTGATGCTATAAAATATTGACATGCCTGACATAAGAGTCACTCTAGAAAAAACAGAAAATAAAGCTGAGACAAGGGCTGCAGATATCCTGAAGCCAAACAGCAGGTATGAGGCGAGGGAGAGGAAAATGTTGGAAGTCATTTCTCAAAGTAAACTTACAAAAACTGATGCATTTCTGGTGTAGCCAAGGGCCTGAAGCTGAGGAAAACGGAAAATAAGAGGTGAAGGAATCATGAGAAAAGACTGTTGTTACAGAATGACCTTTGAAAACTATTTAAGTCACCAGACAATGGCAAAAAAAAAATGATTAGGAATAGACTAATGTCAAAGATTTTAATGCAAGTATAGACAACTGAGACAAGAAATTTTGGACTCCTACAAATTTCAATAGAGGATTGATTGTTTGTAATAAAAAGTAAAGGAATTATCTTCCAGTGCTTTGGCAACTTTAAAAAAAAAGAAGTAGTTTCAATTACAGCTTTAGGCCTTTTCACATATAGGGAGGAGTAGTAATACAATTTGTGAGGTCGGGAGGGATAGAAGGGAAAAAATCTTTCTTTTTGAAGGGTCTGTTAGGAGGTAGGAAAGTTTCTCTGGAGAACACCAGGTTCTGGTTAAGGTGAGGAGGTGGAGGAAATGTTCAGTGAAGAAACTACCAGTCCCAAATTTAAAA
>PVJX010031533.1:0-21140 GCA_004027295.1 Dolichotis patagonum
GTTTCTTACAAAGTCAGGCATACCGTTTACCTAGGACCTAGCCATTCTGTCTGTTATTTGAATCTGCAATGTTTCCACATGAGCTCATGTGCTGAAGGCCTGATCTCCAGCACAGCTGTGTTCAGAGGTCAGGCGTTAAAAAGTAACTGGATCATGACAGCTTTAACCTCATCAGTGGGTTAATCCACTGGTGGATTCCCAATTTGATGGCATTTTTGGGAGGTGTTGGAAAATTGGGGGTGGGGCCTGATTGAAGGAAGTAGGTCCCAGGGCCATGACCTGCAGGACTGTCTCTTGTCCCCAAAACCTTTCTCTCAGGCTCTCTGATTTCTGTCTGCCATGAGGTGAGCCACTTTGTTCTACATGGACTGAAACTTTGGAAACTGTGAGCCAAAATAAATCTTTCCTCCTTTAAGTTATTTATTCCAGGTATCTTTCATAGTTACAGGAAGTTAACATACAACTTTAGGTATTTACTCAAGAAAAATGAACACACAAGGTTTGAAAAAAAACAAAACAACAAAAAAAAACCCTGTACTAATATAATACAGTGGTACATAGGTTCATGATCTTAATTTTTTTCTACTATTCTGATTGGCAAATTTGTCCCATGATTCTGGCTGCAACCAAATTGCAAGCATTCTTTTCACGATTCCAGAATCGTGGAACTAATTTTGCAACCAGAAATATGGAAAGAATTAAGTTGGTGAACATAGGTATCACTGTATATATAAAATGGCTTTATTTATATTTGCCAAAATGACCTTTGAGTAGACAAATAGACTTTATTACATCCATATAATGGAGTACTACTTAGCAATAAAAAGAACAATTAACTGATATATACAATTCATGTATAAATTCAAAATGCGTTACACTAAAGGGTAGATACCTTTTACATGATTCTAGTCATGACATTCTGGGACAGAAAATAGATCAATGGTTGCCATAGGCTAGGAATGGGAGAGGAGTTAACTACAAAAGAGCAAAGGAAACTTCTGAGGATAATGGAAACATGCTGCTGATTGTTGTGGTAACACAAAGTATACATTTGTCAAAACTTACAGAACTACACTAAAACTTAATTTTTATTTTATGTAAACTTCAATAAACTGTAATAAAATTATATTCACACAACTGTGCAGTATACAATCATTTTAAAAATGAGATGAAGAGGACTGGGGATATAGCTCAAGGTAGACTACATACAAGGCCCTGGGTTTGATCTCCAGCACCATATAATCACGATGACAATGATGATGACAATGACGATGATGATGATGGCGCTGACAGATGGAGCCACACATGCTGCTAATAAGATAATCTCTACCATATGCTTTTGGAAGTAAAAAGCAGGTACAGAACAATAAATGCAGCATGTTCCTTTTTATGGTAATACTGGCTGTCTCTGGGGAAGGTGGCTGGAGGACTATTTTGTATTATTTGAGAATTTCCCCTACATACCTGTATTACTTTTAATTAGAAAAAGTAGGAAAAACATGTATAGATCAACAAAAACTCACAGGTGTCAGTATAGGAGATGGAGATGTGTAGGCTTGTGAAAACACGTGGGGATATACAGAACACTTTATGTTGGGACACTCGATAAATAGCTAGAGGAAACAATGTAGTTGGAGTCAATTCAGAAAGCAGATCCCAAGAAGATCTCTATCTGAACAGCAGGTACTTGGCAGCACAGCCCCTGCTTTCTACAAGGAGCTAAACCGGGACTGTTCATGTTAGACAAGATGAGCATGCAACCAAATATCCTCAGTGTTCTTGGGGCCAGCTGTTCCTCAGCATTCCTTTGTAAGCACAGTGTGTGCCCTAACCTCAGCCTTCTAAGGATGGGAGGCAAGTCCTTCTCCCACTGAGCAGAGTCACCCCCAAGACTACTATGGTGATCTCAATGCTATATCCCAGTATCCAGAGGGTCCTAAGTAATCATTCTGCCAGTCCTTTTGAATCAGAAGCTCCCATCATTTTCCCAAAGAATAAAATGGCCCTGACAGTCTCAAGACACTCCACATAAGTCAAGACAATCTCAGCTCTTCAGCTCTTTTTCCATGCCAAAGCTTCAGAATGAAGGAAAGTTGGTCAGTAAGCAAGGTCCATTAGGGGCATCTGGTAGAAGAACTGTGTGGTTAGGCACAGATTCTTTCAGAAAGTTTGATGCCTCTGATCACAAGCGCCAGAATGCAAAATGGACACAGGGAATGTGCTTAAACTCAGTCAGCCTTATGAATTACTGTTGCAGCTCTATTTGAATATCCCTCCCTGAAGCCAGCTAGTCTTGGCTTTATTTGGCCACTGATATTCGGACTAGGAGCATAGCTGGCTTCTCCAGACACCTAATGATCATGTAGGTTGCATCTCCTCTCCTCACCACCCCCCCAAAAAAAACTGCACTGCCATGTAAAACTCCAAGAGGCAGGATGGAGGGTAAGGTATGGCAAAGGCATAGAGCAGTTGAGTAAAAGCCAAGGCCCTTTCCAGATAGCTGTAATTTTCGAATGCAAGAGGGAAATTACAGTAGAGTCTTGTTTCCTCAGGAAAACATGAGGCACTGTGAGCCACCTGGTTTGTAACTCCAGGGCCATGACCCAGCTTGTCTAGTCAGGGGGAAGGATTAGGAGCACTTACCGGGGGAAGATGGCAGTCATCAGGGCTGAAGCATAGCCAGGCTTGCAAGCTCCCTCTGAAAAGTTTGCATACTTGGTGGCTAACTCAGCAGGCCTGTGATAGAGAAGGAAAGTCACAGTTTGCCAAGAACCAAATAATCAGTGAGTTATTAATTCATGAAGAACTGCAGGGGCTAAAACCTCGAATAAAGTTCTATTCCCTACAATCAGCAATTTAAGTCCTTTTTCAATACCACGAGACATATGATGATAAAAAAATCGAAAGCCCTAAGAGAATAGACAGATCAATAGGCAAGGTTCCTCAATACAATCTATAAAAGGAATGTGCACAGATTCTCTGCAGGAAGCTTGATACAAAAGAAATCAGGACCTCCATCCCGCTTCAAGACTGAGAGGGTAGTGAAGCACTCTTCAGTATAGAGCTGCTCTCCAGCTTGGATGCTGCCAGAAGTACTGCCCTTTTCACCTTTCTGGTATGTCCCTACATGCAGTATGATCAAGCCATTGGGAACCATTCACAGTGACCCGAATATAGTAGATACAATAATGTGTGTCATGAGTGGTGTAACTCTTTTATTGAGCATGCTCTCGTGGTCTATGCCTAGAATAATTCCTTTCCCCCCCCCCTTTGAGCCTTCAGGTCCTTTAGAATCCAACTGAGATACCCACTTCACTGGAAGTGACTCCAGGCACCACTGCTCAGGCTGTGGCTCTCAGTGGTCTTGCTGTTCCTCCCTAGTCAACCACATCACAGGTTCACTCCATCTGCACTGCCATTCTGTAGGCCAATTGTTGCTGTTTATCTCACCATGCTGTGAATGCCTGAGGTCACAGGCTGACCCCCATCCCCCAATCCATTTTATTTCGAGGAAAAAAAAAAAGAGAAAAAAAAAACACTTAAAAACACATCAATGGAGCAATAATAGTACAAACACTGCATAGGCTGATTTAAACCTCTCCCAGGACCTCACACTGAGAGGAGCACACAGAAGATCCCTGTAATTTTCTGAAGAATAAAATGATCCTGACCATCTCCCTGCACTTCAAACTGCAGACCAGGATATCATAGGAGGCCACAGCCAGATTGCCTATGTGTTCAAGGGTTCATTTTGCTGCTATGCGACATCTCTGCCACCTTCACCGTTGGGGTTCAATGTCCTTATGTGTTCAGTGTGGAGTTGGAGTCACCACCTTCCACCAGACCTCTGTCCTGTGCAGTCTAGAGAAGACCAGGACATCTTCAGAGTGGGTCTAGTGACCCTGGAGGGTTAAGGGCCAGGTCTGATGGGGCACCTGAGTGAACCTGGCTGGCTGCCAGTTCTGAGTCCCAACCTTCTCCACCCCCACCCTTGGGCCAGCTGCCAACTCTCCACTGCCCAGTTGCTTCACTGGTCAGGACTGTCCTCAGCACTGTTCTCTGCAGGGACCCAAGAGTGGGGTATGGGGGTGGGGTGGCTCTATAAAGTGATGACGCCATTGCCTGTCAGATCTGATTCACCCCTGGGGGCCTAATTCAGGGCCTTACACAAGTAACTACTCACTGAATATGGACAAGCTTATCTGTATAAAAGGCAGTCTTTTTGAAGCTTTCCCTTTCAATGAAATTCAGAGCCTAAAATACAAATACAAATGTTAAATGACAACCCCAAATTTTATTTGGTAGGCAAAAGAAAGTCTAAGGTTTTAAAAGAAGAAAAATAGTATTTTTTGTGTAAATGACTGTATTTCTATGTAAACTTCTGTCCAATTATTGAAATTACTGAAAGGTTTTTTGGACTAGGCAGTGCCTAAAACATTCTAGACTGGCTTTAGTTGCTCCTCTCCACAACTCTGTGAGTGGGTATTACGTGCTATTAATGTACACATGGAGGCTTAGAAGGATGAAGATCATGCAGCTGGCCAAGGGGCAGTGTTTACATTTGCACCAGCTTCTCTCCAATGGCTGTGTGGAAACTGCTGACAGGACGCTACAGCATGGGATCAGAGGCCAGCAGAGCCCAGCGCCAGCAAACAAAGGGTCACCCAGCTGGCCAACAGGGAGAGAAGAAGGTCAAGAAGTATGCACATAAGCAGTGGGGGCATTTTGAGTTCCTTTAGGCCAGGTCCCAACACTTCACCAGCGGCTTGTCTGCCTTGTACTGTGAGTTACTGTTTCTTCTCAATTCCAGAAAGATAAAGAAGTTAGAAGATGGACAGTAGCCTCCTTTATGAAGTGTGTTGCAGAACTTAACACACAACAGACAAACCACTTTTTTCTACACACTATGTGTCCCTCTCTTGGAAGGTGGCTGGACAAGGGCTGTGGGACAGAGCAAGGCCCCTGGCTCAGCCCACCCATGAAGGAGGGGAGGCAGTGCAGACCAGCTGGAGTACAGGAAGCCAGGACCCTGGAGGACAGCAGGAGATTCACCTCCCCCCATGGCAGTGCAAGGTAGCCAAATAACAAGGATGATGAGCACTAGATCAGCTCCTCATTGAGAAAGTAACTGAGTGCAGTGGGCCATGTCAATTATTACCGAATTAAAATGCCTTAGCAATGGCCTCCTGGCTCTCCCAGTTAGAGAAGAATAGGGGAGTGTTGGGGATTCTGAGTCATACAGCAGGCTGGGACCTCTGGGGCAGTCAGCGGTCAAAACCACCAAGATTAATGAACACCAAACCCCTTCGGCCAGAATAGTTAGTTTCTCGAAGGCACTCATACTCAAATGCCAGGAGGCCCCCACAGCTGTCTGATCAAATCATTTAGCCCTTGTTCTTCTCCTCTGCAGCTGGTCTTTCATTGTGGGAGACTTAGCATTTCAAACACTAAGAGCACCCATTGTGCTGTAAACTGACCATCAAGCCCCTGGGGTTAAGAGTGAACCACACCCTCAAGAGGAAATCCAGATAGGCACACTGGAACCCAGAATCAACGGGACTTCCGCTCCCCACCAGCCCCTCCTTCACTCACAAGGACTGAGCTTCAGCAATCAGGCCAAGCAATGGGTTGTAAACTGAACAGTGTGCATTTGGATTTGGAACCTCACACAGAGAGAACTGACAAGCTGTGTGAGCTTGGGCAAATGACTAAAAATTTGATTCTCAGCTTCATTCCATATGTACTGGGAATTCCCATTCCATAATGAAATAGGAATCCTGTCATTCCCAGGATCTGGTGATGCCGTGGCAAGAGAGCTGGCCATCCTCTCAAGTACCATGTGATACTATATGAAAGAGGAGACAGCAGAGAATGGCAGCCACATGAAGAAGCTCTGAGCATCTGGCTCAAAGCTGTAGTCAATCAGAAGGGATGATCGGGCAAGAAACAGTGTAATATCCCAGCTGCTAAGGAAAGAGCACACCTTAAGCACACAGGGACCAACCATATGTGCTAATTTAGTGCCATTATGTTCAAGACACTCGCTAGAAGAAAACAAGACTGCATGTGCAGCACCTACCACAATGCCTGACAGATCATATAAAGGCAGCCAATATTACAGGCTTGGGAGGACCTGCAGAAAAGTGCAGATGGGGCACTCAGCACAGAGCTCACACTGCCACTGCTGCTTCAGTTCCATCCTCTACCTTTCCTGATGAGGAGGTGCTTCTCCAATTATTGGAATTGTTTCCGAAATGACATGGCTTGAGAAATGACAGAGCAGCTTTGCTTGGCATGAGTAATCTTTTTCTATCATTAAACATTTCGTTGCAGTTTTTTTTTTTTTCTGAAATAGCCTTTATACAAGAAAAGTACTTAATACTGTCTTAGCTTTTGTCAGTCTGAGATATCAATGTGTCTCCAAGGACAGTTTTCTCTTTCCTCTAGCTGCTGTCCTTCTGACCCTGGTACTCCGGCTGTGCAAGGTCTTCCTGCATTGACATCACTGTCTTCCTCCACCCATAGCTGAGGTGTGCTAACCCACTCCACTTGGACATCACTGCCTCTTTACTCTCTGTAGCTTCCAGTGTAGACAAGGGTTTCTTTATAGCTTCTGCCCCAGTCCAGCCACCTGGGATAAACCCTGAATCACTGTTAACCACTTAATAGTCTACCCTGAGCCTCATTCCGGCAGTTGATTATGTACTGACAATCCTGAGCTTTGCTTGGGCAGGTGTCATTTTTACCAGTCAATTCTTGTTGCACAAGATACACTCATACTTGTCATTTTTACATTTCCTGATATATTGTATAAAATTTGACGAAAAAATATACACTTTTGGGCCACCCTACTTTTAAATAATTAGACTAATGAATGGTTTAAATGCCTTCTCTCAGTTTAGAAAAGGAAGTGTTTGTGTCAAGCCACGTGGAATCTGTGGAATTTTTTAGTCTTGAAGGCCCTATCTTTCTGTTCTTGCTACTGGCAGTGTAATACCACTATCACCCCAGGCCACTTTCCTGTTTGGTCTGGGTTTCTAGTACTGATGCTACCGCAGTTCCCCTCCATCTCTGGTCTTGTCATTTGCCTAAGGTTGGCTGCCAGGAGGCTCCACAGGAAGCTCTATCTGCACATTAGCCTGCTGTGCACCGACAAGTCTCACAGTGACTCTCACCAAGGGCCCACTGTGACTGCTCCAACTCAGTTTTGTTTCCATGCTTCACTTCTTTAGAAGTAAAAATACATCCTCTTTCTGGGTGGTATGAAAAGAACGAGGGAATTCACATCTACTGAGTGTGTCAGGTGCCTGGCAGTTGATCTAATGACCTAATTGAGCTTTACATAATCCTCTAAAGCAGTGCTACCTTAGACCCAGGCTATAGGGCTGAGAGAGTCAAAGTGAAGACACCATTGGAAGATGTGCTCTTCTACATTTACCTTATTAAAATTTCACATGACCAGGAAATTCAACTCAGGTCACATTCTGCCTGCACAGTCTGGGTAACACTTGTATTTGTGACTATCATCAACAAAGCAGTTGTAATCTGTGAGCATCCGGGGAAGCCATTATGCACGGGCAACAGGAAGGACAAAGCAGTAACCCAAGTAATAATGGCACCAGCCGAAACAAATGGTCCTGGAGAACTGAGAAAAGACCTGTACTGTCTGACCTACAACAGGTTCCAAAAAGCCATGGTACTTTGAGCACTGCTTCTGGCTTCTTGAGTAGGATATGAAACTTTCCAGGAATGATGCATTTGACAATAAAAAACTGAAAGATGGTTTGTGAAGCACAGGAGACAGCAATGGCATTTAGATACAACAAAGAATCTTTGTGTGCTGACTGGATAATAAATGAATACATATGTGTATCTCTTCTCCACCCACTGTTCTAAATCTTCATCAATAACCATTATGGGTCAATAGCCATCAATAATCATGTGGGTCTCACATCGACCCACAACTGGTTTATATAAGCAAAAGTCTTTCCCTACTTTCTTTCTTTCTGAAAGTTATTTGACCTTTCTATCTTTTTTTTTTTTCTTTTCTTTTCCTTTTGGTACCAGGGATGGAACTCACAACCTCGTGCTGACCAAGTAGGCACTTGAGCCACTGAGCTAAAGCCCTAGCCCTGCCTATTTTCTTTGATACAAAGAATGACTGACTTAAAGATAAGACTAAAATTTAAGTACTAGCTCTTAGCTGCTAGCTGTGTAACCACATAAGACACAATTGGTTTCTTTAACTCTCAGAATAGCTATACCAATGTAAATTTTATAGAACTGATGGGAAGATCAATGAATATTGCCACTATGTAGGACAGAGTGCTCTTTGAGGAGCTGCATAATTGTATAGTATCAGTTAGTACTCCTACTGTTTTAATGTTTGACTTCTGCTTTTAAGAGACCTTGTAGGTTGATCTGAAATGAATTACAGTTTCACTAATTTAAGCAGAAAAAAACCTGTTCCTTTCATTTTTTTTTTTAATCTGAATTCTCTCCAACAACCCACTTGGCCATCTTCAAACGTCTGCCTATTAGCAGGGAGCTCAGGAGTCTTTGGGGACAGAAGAGCTATTGAAATGAGGTCAACATCTGCATGCATGGACTTGTCACCCATTAGCACTCTACTGCCTATGAACCACACAGAAGGTCTAAATTTCTGATTTGTTCTAAAAATTACAGTAAAGATTTGTGCCCTATTTTTCTATTGGTCCCCAGCACAAGATACAAGTCATTATCATGATTTCCAAGTATCATTATCTCTAAATCCATTAAGTGTAGATTTCTCAAAGTGAATGCCACAGTCCAAGGGTTATTTAATAAAGGCCAGGGGTACTGAAAGTCACAGAGCAAACACAGAGCATCTTCTTGAGGCAATAAACATACTTGAAGATAGGAGGAAGACTGTATTGAAGCAACACATATGTATTATGGTATAGAATATAAAACTTTAAAAATAAAATGAGAAATCTTAAAGGATGTCCATGCTTGAACAGGGCTGCCTGCTGAATGTGCTCATTTCCTCTCCACTCAGGGCGCCACAGAAAAGCACCACACTTAGGGCCCGATATTACCATTTTGGTTCCTGTCCTCAAGAAGTTAGTAAATAAGTAAATAAAAGTACTTTCAAGGATAAACTCAACCAGAGTTGTGTATAGGGTGTGCAGATAGAGACAATTAACATGGCCGGGAACTAGAATGTGTCACGAAAAGAGGAGTGGAAGGGCATTCTCAGCACAGGACATAGCATGTGCAAAGATCGGTTTGGGGAACTACCCATGTGAACCCAGACCATGGCCAATAATCTCTCTGCTTCAAAGATTTTTGCAAAGGATTGAAAAGAAGAGGCCTGGGTTATAGGGTAACGGCAGATATGGAGCATCAGGAACTTTATTATAAGATAGTTTAGGAAGCAAAATAACAAAGTGGAAAAATGTAATCAGCAATTATTGAAAATCAGAGATCATCCCCATTTTATGAACAAGAAAACACAGAAACTCAACTAGTAAGCAGCAGCACGAGAAAGTCTGAACATAGGACTTGCTAAATTCAAAGCCCTAGGCTGGTGTGATTTATTTGCCTTATTTCCTTGTACTGAGGATTGAAACAGGCCCTCACATACACTAAGCATCTGCTATACCTGTAAGTTATACCTGACTTTTAATTAACACATTTTTTTCCCTTCTGATTTCAAATGTCTTAGTGGTTAGGAGTACAGGGTTATTCTGTTTGTTTATTTTGATTTTGATGGTTCTTTTTAAAGATACTAGTACATCTTTATGGGGGTGATAGTTTTAGATAACAGTTTGGAGTTCCTACATTCTTTATGCTCCTCCCTACCTTGTCCCTATTAATGTCTTGCATCAGTGTGGTACATTTGTTACAACGAATGAACTGCTATTAATACAGTATTAACTAAAGCCAACAGTTGATAAAAGTTTGCTTTTTGTGTTACAATATTCTGTGGAATTTGACAAATCATAACACATTTAGGTATCACTTTTCCCCCTTTCCCCTTGTCCCTTCCACCCAGCATGAATTGATTTTTTTAGTTTCCATAGTTTTGTCATTTCCAGAATGTCACATAATTGGAATCACACAGTATGTATCCTTTCAAAGTGGCTTATTTCACTTAGTTATGCAGTTAGGGCTCCTCAGAGTCTTCATGACTTATCAACTCACTTTTTAGTGCTAAGTAATATGTCATTGTCAGTATACCGGCTTATTTATCTAGTCTCCTACTCACCCACCGAAGGCTATCCTGTTTCCTTAGAATTTTGGGGAAATATGAATGAAGCTTCTATAAATATTCATAATATTCACGTGCAGGCTGTTGCTGTTATGCACCTGTGTGTTGTACTCGGGATTGAATCCAGGGCCCTTGAACATGTTTGCCCAGCACTCCAGTACTAAGCAGCATCCTCGATTTTTTTTCAAGGTACAGCCTTGCCCAGGATAGGTTCAAACTTGTGATTCTCTTGCTTCTGCCTCCCAAATGCTGGGAATATACAGGTGTGTGTGTCACCACATTGGCTTGTGTAGTTTTTGTGTGCATATAAGTTTCAACTCAGTTGGGTAAATACTTTAGAAGGCAGTTGCTACAACATCCGGTGAGACCATGTTTAGCTTCAGAAAATGCTTCCAGATTCCCACCGGCAATGAGTAAGAATTCTGGTCACTAACTCTGCCATCTTGACAGCGCTAAGAGTGTCTTTTTTTCTTTTAATTTGGCCATTCTAATAGGTATGTTGTAATATTTCATTGTTGTTTTAACTTGCACTTCCCTACTGACATACAATGTCAGGACTTTTTCATATACTTACTTGTCATCTTTTTCATATACTTACTTGTCATCTGTGTATACTTACACATACATACACATATACTTTTTTTTGAGGAGGGGCAGGTGTCTGTTCTGATCTTTTGCTCATTTTAAAATTGGGCTGTTTACTCATTGTTGAGTTTTGAGATTTCTTCATATACCGTGGATACAAATTCTTCATGAGATACGTGTTTCACGGGGTTTTTTTTTTTTTTTTTTTTTTTTTCTGTCATTTTCAGACAAGGTCTTGTTATGCAGTTCAGGCTAGCTTTGAACTCACTTTGCAGCCCAGCTGGTCTTAAACTTGCAACAATCCTTCTGCCTCAGCCTCCAGAGTGCTGAGATTACAGGAATGTACCACCATGCCTGGCTTATAGCATAGGTTTTTTTTTTTTTTTTCACAGCATAAGTTTTAAATTTTGATAAAAATCAACTTTCTTCTTTCCTAGATTGTGCTTCTAGTTTTATAACTAAAAACTTAGGCTAAATCTGAAATCACCAAGATTTTCTCCTATGGTATCTTCTAGAAGTTCCATAGTTTGTTTTATGTTTATGTATTAAATTTCTGGTACTGTGACATAACAACTGAGAATAAACATCTTAATGGAGAAAAGATTTACTTTGGCTTATATTTCAGCCCACAGTCCTGTGGCTGCAGTTTCTTAGCCTGATGGAGAGCATGTGATGCAAGATAGTGACTCACCTCGCGGTGGATAGCAAGCAGAGAGAGGGAGAGTGAAGAGCCCCAGAGGAAGGGGCCAGGGATAAAACAGTCTTCAAAACCATGCCTCCAGTGACCTGCTTCCTCCAGTTAGACCCCTCTCCTAATAAGCCTACTGACTGACCAGCTTGTCATTGGATTAATCCACTGATGAAATTAGATCCCTCATGATCCAATCATTTTCCAAAATCCCCACCTCTGAATACACAATCCTTTGGGGGGGGGTTCTTTTTTTACACAAACAACACTAATTTAGGTCTATTTAGGTTTTATTTTTAGTTAATTTCTGTTAAACACATAACATGAAAGATTTATTTGTGCACATGGGATGTCCAATTGTTCTAACACTATTAGTTGAAAAACTGTCATTTTCCTATGGGATTGTCTTTGTTCCTTTGTCAAAGATCAATATACTATATACCTGAGTGAGTTATCTGTATGGGTCTGCTTCTGAATTCTCTATCCTGCTCTACCGATGTACTGTATTTGCTTATTTTCCTGCCACACTTTGTTATCTTGATTACAGAAGCTCTGAGAAAACCATTCTTTATTGATATTCTTGATCTTCTTCCTTTCTGTATAATCTTTAAATTTGTTGATATCCATAAAATAACTTGCTGGAATTTTGCATCAAATCTACAGATAAAGTTGGAAAGAACAAAACACCTTGAGTCTTTCCATCAGAACACAGAATACCTGTCCATATATTTATATTTATTTTATTAGTTATACAGTAGTCTTCTTATATATGTACACTTCTTATATATGCACACTGACACATACAAACACACAATTTTGTAAGATTTCTCCCTAAACATTTTTCTCTTTCTTCTCCTCCCTCTTTCCTTCCCCCTTTTCCACTCCTTTCCATCTGTTATGGTTGATACACTGTGTCAACATGAGAAGTTTAGAAGTTTAACTGAGAGACTCAACAGGGAGCCAGGATTCTTACTGTGTGAATATCCTCAGCCTGTTCAAGAGGAGAGCGGAGATGTCGCCAGTATTACCCACCCTGGAGAACGGAGATGTCGCCAGTATTACCCACCTGGAGAGGGTGGGGGTGGCCTGTGTACAACATAAGGGAGAATAGGCTTGTTTCTCCATTTTGCTCTGGCTGCTGCCTTGAAGTGTTGCCCCAGTGCCATGCCACCCTGCCTTAGAGCCAGCTGATTATGGACTGAAACCTCCCCAAACTGTAAGCTAAATGAATGTTTCCTTCCCTAATTTTGGGTGTTGGGTATTTTGTCCCAGCAGCAAGAGAAAAGTAACCAAGACATCATCCTTCCTCCTCCTTTTCCTTCCCCTTGCCCATCCTCTTCTTTTGGTGCTGATGAAAATGATACCATGCCTTCAATTTTGTTCATTTCTGACATACAGGAAATCAATTGCTTTTTGTATATTAACCTTATATCCTTAGCCTTGTCATAATCATTCATTAGTTCCAGGAAATGTTTGCCAATCTCTGATATTTACTGTATTGAAGACAATTATATCATCTGTGAACAAAGTCAGTTTTATTTCTTGCTTCTCAATGTTTATGGCTTTTATTTCCTTGCCTTATTGATTTCACTAGGACCTATAATATGATGCTGTATAGAAAGAAGCTTAGTGATATGCTTCTTTTTTTCCTCATCTTAGGGGAAAAACATCTAGTTTTTCATCATAAGCATGATGCTAGCTTCATGTACTTTGTAGATTTTTTAAAAAATAAAATTGAGGAATTTCCTCTCTATTCATAATTTGCTAGGTATTTTTTAAATCACAGAAGGGTACTGGATTGTGTCAAATGTTCTATCTACATTACAGATATGATAATAGGGTTTTCTTCCTTACCCTGTTAATATGCTGGAATATATTACTTGATTTTCAAATGTCAAACCAGCCTCGCATACCTTGCATACTCGGTTGTGGTATATAATTTTTATATACTGCTGAAATCAATTTGCTAACATTTTGTTGAGAATACCTGCAATGTGTTCATGAGAGACAGTGGTCTATAGTTTTCTTTTCTTATAATGTCTTTATCTGGTTTTGGCTTTTGGGTAATTCTGACCCACAGAATGAACTGGGAAAAAAAGTGTTCCTTCTACTTGTATTCAATGGAAAAGAAGACAGAATTACATTCCCTTAAATTCTGATAGACTCTACCAGTAAAGCCATCTGGGCCTGGTGTTTTCTGTTTTGTAATGTTATTAATTATTGATTTATTTTCTTCTCATTCATTCATTCATTCATTCAGAGGTAGTAAGGACTGAACCCAGGGGGCACTGAACTATATTCTCTGCCTCTGTACTGAAAGAGTTTTGCCCTTGAATAAATTACTGTACAGTTGTGGTGGTGGTCTAATGTGACGGAAGGCCAAAGCGGGGACGCTTACCACTTCCAGCATCTCCTCTGCCTTAATTGCAACTCCCCTTCCTGTTTGCACGTGAAGAAAGTTCGAATCAGCTCCTCGAGTGTCATCAATGCCTGCCCTAAGCACCACCCTGGTCAGAGGTTATATATATATCTCTCATATGCCACATTCTGGTCAGAGGCAGCCAGACTGCCTATGGTCATGGGCTCCTCCCCTCGTCCTTGGAATAAAGGCTACTTTATACCCCTTAAAATTTTGAGACAAGGTTTCACTAAATTCCTCAGGCTGACCTCAAACTTGTGATCTTCCCACCTCAGCTTTCTGAGTAGCTGGGATCACAGGTGTGTGCTACTAAGCCCGCCTCAGTTTACTTTCTTTAGGAGATACAGTCTTACTCAGATTATTGATTTCTCCTTGTGTGTTTTGGTAGTTAGTTTTTCATGAAATTGGTCCATTTTGTCTAATTTATCAAATTTATGACCACAGCATTGTTCACAATGCTCCTTTATTATCTTTTATTTGTGTATGTATGTTTGTGTGTATGTGTGCTCACATGCGTGTACTGTGTATCAGGAACAGGACCTTCACATTGAGCCACATCCCCAGTCCTTTTGGATTTTTTATTTTTAGACAAGGTCTCAGCTTACACATTGGGTCCCCCCAGCTGGGCTCAAATTTGTAGTTCTCCTGCCTCAGCATACCAGAACGCCAGGATTACAGACATGTGTCACCGTGCCTGGCTTAATATCCTTTTATTGTATGTGGATTAGTAGTGATCTCTCTTTCATTTCTGATATTAGTAATCTGACCTCCTCCCATTAGCCTGGTTAGAGGTTTATCAATTTTATGTATACTTCAGAGAACCAGCTTTCAGCTTTGTTAGATTTTTTTCCTATTGATTTCTATACCATACTTCTACGATACCCCTTAAATATTTTCCTTTTTCACTCTTGCCCTTCACCAATCAAATCTCCCTTCCTGAGGTCAATGTCATCTTTCTATAAGTCAAAACTGTTACCTATCTGCTTAAAGCCTGTCAATGTATCTTTTGCCCTCAAAATGAAGTTCAGACTTCTTCCTATCATCTCTAAAATTCCATGAGATTGTTAATTTTTTTTTATTTTTTAGAGTCTTTTTATGTAGTTCAGGCTAATCTTGAACTCACTATGTAGCCCAGGTTGGCCTTGAATTTGCAGTGATCCTCCTCCCTCAGCTTCCTCAAGGCTGGGATTTACAGGCTGATGGAGACCACTATGAAGTGGCTCTGATCAGCATTTAAAATTAACCAATTGGCTTTCTATGTTTACTTGTGAGTCTTTCCAAGGCCTAAGTCCCATGTGTGGAGATGGGCAATAGATTCATAGTAAGTGAACCTCTAGGAATCACTGGCCTTAGCTGAGGCCTATAATGGTCTGTGATGTCCTGATGCCTCAAAGGACAAGACAAGGCCACAGCAGAGGATGCTTGGCTCCCACACCAATTAACTAGATAAAGACTGTAACGGCAGGCACCACTCCTTCAATAAAGGTCAACCTGGAGATAAACTAAATCTCCTAAATTAACATACTGTATTACTTGGAGAAGTTCTTGAGCTGACTCTCAAGGTCTTGCTCAGTTTCCCACATTTCCACTCTTCCCTTGTTTGAAAATGAAATAAATGCAGGCTGCCCAGCGTTTTTTGCCTAAGCCCCCAGAGAACCTTGAGTTCTGCTAGACAGTTTTGATCTTCCTGGAGCTTTAACATCATATCAACTTGTCTCTTTTATTTAAGCCTTTGCTGTCCTCTCATTTGGGAGGTTATGGGCCTCATCAGTCTGTGACAACTGGCGCCTGAACAGAGACCTAAAATCCTTGGGCTGGGAATTTTTAGACTAAATGAGTAAGTATGCTTAGAGTGAAAAGTGTAGGAGATGGAGAAGATCTTCACAAGAAGAAAACTTTGCCAGGGATGCCTAGAGAAGAGAGGAGAAGAGGAGAGAGAAGAAAAGCCTTCAAGAGTGAGTTTTCCAGCTGTGAACAAGCTGTTTTATCCCAGAGTAATGCGAGCTAAAAGTTTGATAACTAAGGAGCAAACATACATACAGCTCTGAGGTCTGCTCAAATGCTCAGGGGCTTGTGTGCCAACAAAAGCCCTAACACAAATGTTACAAGAGGTAACCAAATATAATCCATAGTTTTTTCAGACAGGTACCATGAAATATTGATAACTGGAAAAGAGTTGGGAAAAAATCCTTTTATCATTGGCAGCCCTGCTTGCTTCCCAGTTGGCGCTCAGTGAAATACTACTAATGAAGAGTATTTTGTTGATATATCTTTTGAATTACAATTGCTAAAAAATCTCAAAGTGTGGTTAATAATGGAGTCCCATTGTAATCCTAACACTCAGGAGGCTGAGGCAGGATTGTTTGGAGTTCAAGGCTAGCCTTGGCTACAAAGTGAGTTCAAGGCCAGCCTGAACTGCAGAGTGAAAGTGTCTCAAAAAAGAGTTCAAAGCCCACTTACTGTGGGACTCTTACAAAACGTTTTGGATACATATCAATTGACACCATATGATATCAAACATCTGCCACAAACTTTCCTGTTTCCTGCTTAATTCTTTGATTTTGGTATGAAGTTTAAAAATCTTGTTTTGGAGCAGGCTCATAAAAACAGAACGGGTCCTAATATGCATCTGGAAGTAAATAAGGAAATGCTTTCTGGGACAGGATGATATGCACTCCTTGGGGAACAGATCCAGTGTGCTGACAAGCTACATCCACAGTCAGCAGATTTACTAAAAAGGGCATGGTCAACTGTTACAGGGGATGGAACTCCCCTATAGTCCTTTTTACACATCCTTCAAGCCCTAAAGAACCCTTTACTGGATTTGAGGCTAATTGCAAGAAACTGTTAGCACACAGGTTCCAGACACACAAGCTATACACGTTTTAATTCTACAACTGGCATGTGCAAATGCCAATTAAGACTACAAACAAGCTTTAAAGCCTGTGAAATCAACTAATGATTTAATAACACATATTTGAGCTTGTCAATATATTGGAACTGAATAGTATAAGACAACTTTGATAGCTCAGGTTATGGCTGGATTTTTTAAATGCTAAAGGGGGTAATATAAAATGCTTTAACTGTGGAAATTGGGACATATTAGAAAGCACTGCAGTTTTTGTTGGATCTAATAGGACAGATGTTGCAGCTGCAGCAGGTAAAGGGAACAGTGTCTCTGCCATGGAGGACTCAGGTCCTGCACATGGACCCTACACATGGACCCTGTTTGAGACGCCAAAAAGGGCGGCATTGAGCTAAACACTCTCATTCTAAATTCCATAAGGATGGTACACCTTTGCCAAAAAAACGAGATGAGGGCCTTTCCTCAGGCCTGCCAAACAATAGAGGAAGTATAACCTGTGAGTCAGGGTGTCAGTAAGTTTCACCCAGAACAGACATGCTAGCAGCTTCGACAACAACCTCAAAAATGGCTCTGGAGGGATGTTAATTCCCTCACTGGGGTAAAAATCGAGTACAGGATTATATCTTCCTGCAGCTTGCAGTCACTCTTATCAGAGGTGAGAAACCTCTCCCAATTCCCACAGGAATTTGGGGTACCCCTTCTGAAGGAATAGTTGGTCTTGTGCTGGGAAAAGCTGCTAATTTTAAGAGGAATAACTATTATGCCTAGTGTGACTGATGGTGACTGTTGAGGTAAGATACAAGTTTTTGCACATGCTATGGATCTCTGGGTTTTTGAACAGGGGAAATATGTGGCATAGTTGATTTTGTTACCTATAGATAAGCCTTCTTTATTAGATATAGACACAGCTCATGATGGAGCATGACCCTCAAAGCAAGACTACAAAAAGACAAATTTATTTTACACAGGCAGTAACTAAAAACAGGCCCATGTGTTTTGTAAAGATTAACAGAAAATACTTTGAAGGTCTAATAGACACTGGTGCAGATGTATCTGTACTTAGATTAGAACAGTGACCCACCACATAGACAACACAAAGGGCCTCTGACTCCTTAATAGGACTGTGGTCCCCTCAGCATGTACTATAAAGTGCTCACCCTTGCCTTATAAGGGGCCTAGCCAACAAAAGGGTTTTTTGTTTTGTTTTTTTTTTACCATATGTGACACCTATTCTGGTTAATTTGTGGGGAAGAGATTTATTATAAAAGTGGAAATTAATGTTGATTAGTGATTCATATTTTAAAATTAAAAAAAAAGTCCAATTCTGAAATTAAACAAATAGATTTGGATCCTAGAATTAGACTGAATGATGATTAAAATGAGGTATCAAGACGACAAAGGGCTAGGAAAGAACTTACAGGGAATCAAAGGGTTTATAATAACTACACCTAAAAACAACAGGCATAGTATCAGATACTAACAGGTTTTGATACTTCTGCCTCCCAAACAGCTCTACCTTTGCAATGGAAAACCTAGGAGCCTGTTTTGGTTGGATCAATGGCTCCTCGAAAAGGAGACGCTAATCCAGTTATACAAATTAGATGAGGAACAATTCCAACTAAGACATTTAGAAAACTCAAGCCCTTGGAATAATCCTGCCTTTGTTATTCCAAAGAAATCCAGCAAATGAAGGATGTTATAAGACTTAAGAGCTGTAAATGCTTGCTTGTTTCCTATAGAAGCACTACAACCAGGACTGCCACATCCAACTGCAGCTCACGGAGTCTGGTCTTTCATCCCAATTGATTTAAACGACTGCTTTTTTAACATTCCTCTTTTTCCTGCAGATAGGCCGCATTTTGCTTTTCTGTGCTTAGTTTAATCTTTTAAGGACCAACACAGGATGTTTGGGGGTTTCAGCTCAGCAGCACAAGTGCCTGCCTGGCAAGTGCTAGGTCATGAGTTTGATCCCCACTACAGTAAAATAAAACAAAATAAAATAAAATACAATAAAACAAAACAAAACACCAATACAGCTAATAATGTAGGGACAAGGTTATGCTTGTACCTTAAGAGAGGATGGATCCATGAGGTGGCTGCCATCCAGAAATGTATCCATATACACAACACTAGCCATCCCTATTGATATGCCAGACAACATAATTATTAATTATACTTTACATTTTGCTTTTCCACCATTGTGTGTTAAAGATGTTAAAGTTGAATCAGAATATTGCTATGTTGCTTGCCCAAAAATCTGGGTGTGACAGCTTTAGAGCACCTGGCTGTTATCACCCTGGGATCTACACCTACCTCAGGAAATCTGAAAGATTTATGGAAACCAAAGATACTTATTTTCTCTGTACCTAATCTTTTAAAAATACACGAATATGCTATTTGGCTGTGGGCCACTCGTTGGGCTGAAGCAGGAAATGAAGAATAGGACAAGATGAGTTTATAGACTGGAATCCACGGGGGAAAATCGTTGGCAGGGTAAAAAGTACAGACCCATGACAGATCCTAAATTGGACATATTCAACTAATGTTACCAAACAATCTCTACCTGTACAATTCATTCATTGGACTAATTCAGGGCTCAATACCCCTATACCATGCGTGATCTACAGTGGACAAGTAGAGTCAAAGCAACGATCTTTTGGGAAACTAGCACTACCTTTCATAAAAGCAAGTATATGGACTAGCAAAAACATAAAATCAAATAATAAGCAAGTTCTTAAAATATTACAAGACTCTCCAACCTTCCATTTGCATTGATCATCCTTATATAATATATTTCTACATGGTACATTTCTTGGAATGCTAATTGCTTTAAGTCTTTGAATTGTACTTTGAGTCAATGTGTAAGACCACATGCTGATTATAGACACACATTATTAATAACAGGTCGCATGCCAGGAGTTTGGATCCCCGTTAATCTCACTGAAATGTGGTCCCACTCTCCTGTGTCACATTTGCTACATACACTAATGAAACATCTGACCCACAGGACAAAAAGAACGCTTGGCGTAATTGTTGCAGGAATTGTTTCTCTCGTTCTCCTAATTTCCAGTGTGGTAGTGTCCTCAGTGGGCATCACACATTCTGCACAAATGGCTCATTTCACAGATAACTGGATAAAGACTGCTGATGAAGCATAGAAAAAACAATGTAACATAGATGCTAAATTACAGACATGGTTTAGCATGCTAGAAACTTCTGTGTTATGGATGAGAGACCAAACAAGAGTCTGTAACTATTACAAGGATTAAAGTGCCATTACAAAGCCACTTGTTTCTATATAACTCCCTTTCCTTATAACAAATCATCCCTGGGGGGCTATAAAGAAACGTATACAAGGAACTATCCATCAAAATATTACTATGGATATTGACATCCTCCAGAAAGAGGTGTTGTCAGTGTCCCAGCAAACCGAAAAATTTCATGAACAAATTCAAAATTGAGACAAATTTTGTGATGCCTTAGACTAATTAAATCCATTCAACTATCTGAAGGCACACTTTTGACTTTATGTTGGTCTATGTGGAGTAATCTGTGTGTTTCTCTCTTGTTCTACTCATAGTCTGTGGAAGAGGAGCTGAAATGGGCCAACTTCTAGACACCATACAGCCATGACTTACCCCGATTCAACTTTTATTACAAAAGAAAAAGGAAGAATTGATGGAGAACACTATGAAGCAGCTCTGAGCAGGATTTAAAATTAACCAACTGGCTTTCTATGTTTACTTGTGAGTCTCTCCAAGGTCTAAGCCCTTGGAGATGGGCAATGGAGTCATAGAAAGTAAACCTATAGCAATCACTGGCCTTAGCTGAAGCCTATAATGGTCTGTGATGTCCTGATGCCTCACAGGACAACATCAGGTCAAGATAAAGGACAAGATAAGCTAAGGATGCCTGGCTCCCACACAATTAACTAGATAAAGACTGTAACTGCAGGTATCATTGCTTTAATAAAGGTAAACCTGGAGCTAAGCTATATCTCCTAAATTAATATACTGTATTTCTTGGAGAAGTTCTTGAGCTGACTTTCAAGGTCTTGCTCAGTTTCCCACATTTCTCACTCTAAGCCCTTCCACTGTTTGAAAATGAAATAAATGCAGGCTGCCCAGCAAAGTTTTTTGTTTAAGCCCTCAGAGAATCTTGAGTTCCAATAGAATTTTTTTTTTTGAAGAGAATAAAACCAAATAAGAGAAAACAAAATGGGGTCAGTCAGAACAAAAGGATGGACATAGTACATGCCTTAAAACCAAAATACAAGATGATCAACAGTGGTTACCTGGCCCTGAAGCAAGGCCAGCAGATCGCTGTAGCT
>PVJX010031534.1:0-15912 GCA_004027295.1 Dolichotis patagonum
ATGTCACAGGTCTAGGTGGTGGGGCCTGTGCAGGGCACATGGCCAGGCCCCCAGGAGGCCAGGACCCTGTCTGTCTGTCCCACCGCACGTGGGGCTCCCGGGAGCCTGGGAGGTCCCGCAGCTGCTGGGTGGGGGTGGAGGTGGGGGGTGGAGGTGGGGGGTGGGGAGGGCTCCCCAGCAAGGCCGTTTTGGGACTGTACTTTACGACTCCTCCTCCTCGAAGCCAAGTGTGAGCGTAAATTAGTTCTACCCTGTGCCTTTGTTGGCAGTGTCGGTGCTTTGGAAGCGCGGGGCTTTGTCAGGAAGAACAAAGCTGTTCCGTGTTCTTCTGATTTGGGGGAGGCGCGCCCCCGGGGAGCCTCCTCTCTTCCCGGTGTCAGCCCGCAGCCCTTGTTCCCAGACTTGCTGGTTTTGTTTTGGGTTTTTAAGCCCTGTGGCTTGAGAGTCACATATGTTTGTGTGTGTGTTGGCTGAAGGGTTTTTCCCCTCCCCTCCTTTTTGGCTTGCAGAGTGTATTCTGGGGAAGCTAATTCCAAGCACTGAACTTTTGAAATCACTGCTTCAACAGCTTTTAAAAATCTGGACCTAGTTACTCCTGTCATCCATGTGTAAAGATTTAGAGAAAAAAGATTCCCGGCCTGGGGGGCGGGCAGCCGCCGCGAGGGTGTGCGGGTGAGCGGCTCCTGGCGGCGAGTGAGCGCCGCAGCCCTGAGGTCAGAGCCGAAATGTCGAGCGCCTCCTGGGACAGGGAGGGGGGGCTGGTCTGTGCGGTGCCAGACATCTGGATATGGAGAAAACATCTGGGTGGCTGGGTTTTTCAGGTTTCTGCCTGACATTTAATATCACAAACACTGAGCCTCCCCCCACCCCGCACCCCACCAGCCACCAGGCTTTTCCTCCCGAACACCTCCCCCCCACCTGACGAGTAAGAAATATTCATTCTTTCCAATTCCCCAGCGTTTCCCCCTACCGGAAATCTGATGGGCTTATGACATCATGGCTGGCTGCTGAGCGATGAAGTGGATGCCACAAAGGAACCCGACTTATCAGATGAATTCGGAAATCACTTTCCCTCCGCGGGAGGAGCAGGCCCCGAAGTCAGGAGAATTCATTCCAGCTTTGTTTAAAAATTAAAAAAAGAAAGAAAGCAAGCCCAGCTAAGTCTTGCCCTGTATTAAAGACAGTTTTCTTAAAAACAAGCAAACCGTTTGGCTCTCATCCTATTTTCATAGCCATGCTGGGTTCTACGCAGTGAAAGTGGCCAATAAATCGGACCTGAAGCTTCCTGTTGACTGTTTTTGTGTCCTTATTCACTAATAAAGGAGGAACTAGAGATGGTTTCTCTCTCTCTTCGTTATGCAAATGGATTGCTTTTTTTTTAGGGTCAATAAAATGCACAGGGTACTCTGGTGGTTTATGTTACTTTTATGGAGTTGACCTTGGACCTGCCCCCATTGGCAAATATTGTATTTCCTCTGCTAGGTGCCAGGCCGTGGGGATGACTGCATGTCACCAGGCAGGGCAGGGGACCTGGGGGCCAGGACACTTCTTGGGATGAAAGACTTCTTTGAAAGGACAGTGGGAGGGGAACAGAAGTAAAGGGACCTGTGGGTGACACAAGCCTCAGGGCAGCCCAGAAGGGGGATCCATTGTCTCTTCCCTCAAAAGAGAGCAACAAGGGAAAAAGCTCCAGGCCCGAGGGCTGCTAGCCAGCTCACCCCTGCTGGCTCAGGTTGAAGGAAGTTTAAGAGTCTGTGAGCCAGGTATGGTAGTACATGCCTGCAATCTAGCACTCTGGAAGGCTGAGGCAGGAGGACTGCTAGTTCAAGCCCAGCCTGGGCAACTTTGCAGCTTGATGAGACCCAGTCTCAAAATAAAAATTTTGAGAAGGCCTGGGGATATAGCTCAGGGTGAAGGTTGTAGATTGCAGTCCCAGTACTAGGAGGAAAAAAAAAGTCTCCATATTGTGCCTGCCAAGCCCCCAGCATGGCCCTTTGGCATCAGTGACACTGACTAGAGGCCTTGCTGTTCCACCTCCAGTTTCTTTCTCCCCAAACAGGCCTGGCAGTGCCAGCCTGTCTGCTGGGAGAATCCGTAGCACCAGGTGCTCCCTGCGATGCCTGGCTGCGCTCTGAGGTCAGCCCCAGCTGGGATCGGCCGAGCCCACCACCCAGGTCCCCATCTGGGCTCTGCCTCCCGCTCTCTGTGTGACAGTCTGTGCCTCGATTTCCTCCTGTGTTGAGGGCAGCTTCAGCCATGGGGAGAGGACTTTTGCCTTCGGAAGGGACTTAGCAAGGGCTCCCAGCACAGTGGGCCTGCCGGGGAGCCCTGGGCCGGAAGGAGTATGTCACACTGATCGTGGTGGAAGACGGGCGAACACATCCACGCAGAGCTTTCTGTGTTGCATGTTGCCCAAGCAATCAAGTCTTCCTCGTTGGCGTACACAGGGCTCCCAGCTGCCCGCTCCTCCTCCCCGTCCCAGTCTGCCCGGCCCGCAGCACACACGTCCTTTGGATGCCACTCCGGTGGGTGGGTCCCACACACCGAGCCCTGGGCTTCACCGCTTCTGTGGCTTTTGCATTAATTCGATTCTCATAGCAATCTGCAAATGGAGGAGTAATTTTCTTTCTGGTGCTGGAGGTGGAACCCAGGGCCTTTGCACTGAGCTACATCCCCATCCCTTTTCATTTCTTATCTTGGGACAGGGTCTCACTAAATCACCAGCTTGTTTAGACTGGGCCTGCATTCATAATTCTCCTGCCTCAGCCTACCAGAGTGCTGTAATTACAGGTGTGGACCACCATCCTGGCTGGCTCTCCGTGTTTTACAGGAGCAGCAACAGCGACCTTGGAGGTTAAATGTCTTGCCCAAAGCCCCAGGTCCACAGTTCGAACCCAGGCGGACTCTGAGACCTTTTTCCTCCTGTTCCTACTTCACCCCAGAGCGGAGCACCTGGC
This sequence comes from Dolichotis patagonum, assembly GCA_004027295.1. Classification (NCBI taxonomy): domain Eukaryota; kingdom Metazoa; phylum Chordata; class Mammalia; order Rodentia; family Caviidae; genus Dolichotis; species Dolichotis patagonum. The sequence continues at coordinate 2,958 of PVJX010031534.1, forward strand.
TGCCCAGCGTGCCCCTCGCTCTTGGCCAAGAGGCCTTTCTGCACTTTCCCGCCCTGGCGCTGGGCAGGGCTGGTGCTGCTGTACATGTCCCTCAGGGATGGCTCCCTGTCCACTTCTTGGAAGCTAGGAGCTGGGCTGTGGCCAGTTTTGTGTCCCCCATGAGGCCCTGCAGGCCGAGCCAGCAGCAGGGCATGGGGACTCGCAGGGCAGCCCCCACACCCACTCTGCATTTTCCCTTCGAACTCCAGATTCTTCCTGCCCACGCCTTGGGCTATACCCGCCCTGTGGTGGACAGTGGGCAGTTCTACCTTAGCGGGTCCTGAAGGTGAGCTCTGAACCTGCCCCACCCAGGGCTTCCCATCCCTCCTCCTGCTAAACCTGGGGCTCCTTCCTGACTCTGCTTCCTTTCTCCCACCCTAGTCCATCCACCAGCAAACCCCACTGGTTCTACTCTCATCAGCTCTGGGACTCTGCCCTCCTCGCCTGCTGCCTGCATGGTGCAGCGGTCTCTCCACAGGTCTCCCCACTTCTCAACAACCCCAGAACTCACTCGTCACTAAGTGGCCAGCATGATCCTGTTAGAACTCCAGTCAGGTCCCACACTTCTCTGCCCATAGCCCTGAAGTAGCTCCTGATTCCCACAGGGCCAGAGCAGAGTCCCCCGCTGGCCCCAGCTTGTTTCCTCTCTGCCCTCTGGTTCTGCTACTCCAGTTTGCTCACTGACCCTCTTGCTGGTCCTCTAGTATATTGTGTCTGTTCTGACCGCAGGCCCTTTGTACTTGCTGTGTCCTCCCTAACACACTTGTTCCTCTGGCATTTAATTCACTCCCTCTTTTACTTCCTTCAGAGCTCCAATCAAAGTTCACGTGCTCAGACAGACTTTTCCTTACCACCCTCCTCCATCCCTTTCCTCGTCATGGCTCTTTATAGCGTGACTTAACACTGACCTTATGTCACTAGACCTGTCACCTGCTTCAGAGCAGGGCTCTGCCCATCTGTTCGCTGCTGTGTTCTGGTCTCTAACACAGGGCAGGTGCCCCATAAATGTGTTGTAGGGAAGGATGAGTGGACGGATGTGGGTCAGGGTGGCAGGACTTGGACATCTGGTTGAGGGAGGCTGGGTTCCGTGCTGTGTGTGGAGTACACGCCCTTTGGGCCCCTTGAGCCCTGGCCTGGGGAGGGAGACAGACTTGGAGTGGAAATCCCACAGCAGGTGCGCTCTGGGGTCAGTCTTGCGGAGGGAGTGGTCCCGCCAGGTGGTGGGAGCTTTGTAAAGAAGCGGGCATGTGTGGGGCAAGCTGCGAGGTGACGAGGCACTGGATGGGGCTGAGGACCTAGTGGACAAGGGCACGGGAGGGCCCAGGACAGGACCTTCAAGGTCAGTAAGATCCAGGTGGTTGGAGAGACGGGCAGGTGGTCAGGTGTGAGCTAGGGCCCCAAGGAGGGGCCGGGGCCGGGCAGGTCCTAGGTGCTACCTGGAAGGACGTGAGGGGGTGGAAGCAGAGGCCTAGGCTACGATCTCAGCTCTCCTGCAATCACGTGTTCCTGGACATCCCTTCCCCTCTCCAGGCCTCAGTTTCCCCTGGGAGAGACCCTGGACGCTTGACCACGTGCCTGTCCTGCTGCACTGTCCTGGCTCTCTGAGAGGCTGAGAACAAGCCTGGAGGGGCCGAGGGCAGAGAGGAACCTGCCAGGAAGAGTGTGGTACGCCCAGGGGGAGCACAAGGTGCGAAGCTTCGGGCCCCTTCTCCCAACAGGCCAGTCTCACCGCCCAGACCACAGCTCACCGCACAGGCGGAGCTGAGCACAAGTGGTCAGTGAAGGGCTCGACCTTGGGTCTGCCTGGCCCTGAGCCCTGCTGCCCTTCAACGTGTGCCTTGGGTCGGGTGGTGAGCTGGTGCCAGGTTCAGGAGAGCAGGACCCTGCAGGTGACGCCCTCAAAGCCCTCAGAGCTCCCCATGGCTGGAGCTTCTCTGAAGACTCTGGATGCTTCTAGAATGTTCTGGAATAAGGGGTGGTTGTGAAGCCTCACAGTCACCCCTTATAGCAGAAGCTGCCGTCCCTGAAACAGTTGGAGAAACTGAGGCTTAGAGAGAGACACATGGGAGGTACAATGGATGTCCTGCTGGGGACACCTGCAGTGTTCCCTCTCTGGGGACTGCCAGAGGGCTACTGAGGCTCACAGGAGTAATTCCACTCGAATAATTTACACTCACTTGAATAATTTTTTTCAGCGCAGGCCGGCGGGGTGAGGGTGGATTGAACCCAGCACCTTGGACATGCTAGGTAAATGCTCTGTGGAGCTACACGCCAGCCCTTGAATAAATTTTTGAGATTGTATTAAAAAAAACTTGTTTTTTGAGAGGAAGCCAGGCAATCCTGGTGGGAGGAGAAGCAATGCAACTGGCACAGTTCAAGAGCCAGGGCTGCAACCCAGGCCATGGGGCCCCCGACTGAGCAGGGCAGCGGGGGAGCCCTGGCTTGGAAGCCCTGGAATGGGAAGCAGGGTTACAGATCTAGGCCCAGCCCTGACCCTGCTCCGTGTGTTTGTGTGCTTTCTTCCCCCATCCACCCTGCTTTTCCTGGAAGACGCCTCTTTACTCTTCTGCCCTCTTGGTGAGTCAGGGCGGTGCATTAAGAAAGGCACAAGCCTGGGAGCCCAGCAGGCCGGCTTCAAATCCTGCCCCGCTACCACTGAGCCAGGAGAGCAGAAGACCAATGGGAACAGCGTGCAAACAGGGAACAGCCCAGGGGCTGGGGATAAAGCTCAGTGGCATAGTAAGCGCCTATCTGGCAAACACAACGTCCTGGCTTTGATTCCTGGCACCACAAAAACAAAAACAGGGAAAGGCAAGGAGGTGTGAGGCCCATCAAGGGCTGCTGCAGCCCCCAGGGCAGAGGCAGGGTTGGAGCAAAGGGGAAGAGGCCTGGATTGGGTTGTCCGTGCCCCACTCTGGGCCGTCCTCCCTGCCTGGCCTGCCTTGCCTCTTCTGTCCCAGCCTTTAAGTGCATGCTCTTTGGTATCTCTGCCAGTCTCTCCCTGAGCCTTAACACTGCTTCTTCCTGTGTTCCCACTTCCCCCTGCGCTGCCTGGATTTGAGCAGTCAGTGGCTGGGGCACATAGGTTTTTGTCCTGCCCTGGCTCTGTCCCTGCCTGCCCTCTGGGTGACCCTGGGCATGTCACTTCACCTCTGTGTTTCTTTAGCTGCAGGATGACCATAGCGACTCCCAATTTCCAAGGCTCTGGTGGGGATTAAACGAGTTGTACTTCTAAAGCAGCAAAGCAGGCCGCCTCAGAGCCAGCCAGCTGGGACCCACGCACTTGTGCATATCATTACTATAGCTTGGGAGTCCCCGAGGACACGGCCTTGTGTCTGTGTCAAGCGTATGGCGAGGGACCCGTATTGCTCTTGGAATACAGGCAGCCCCTTCTCCTCAGCCTAAACAGCGATCCCTTGCTGGGTTCTGGGTGGTTAGGGTGCAGTGCCAAGTTGGTTGGCTTTGGGATCTGCCTTGGGTTTGGTGAAACACACTTCTAGGTGTGGCTGGGTGGGTCACGGAGTGTGGCCTCGAGGTCTGTGTCTGTTTCTCATTGCTTTCACCATGGTCCTGCTCCCCTGCTCTGCTTCCTGGCTCCCGTGGACTGAGAAGTTTTCCTCCGCCTGGCCCGTCTGCCATGGTGTCTCTGCCTTGGAGCCAGCCAACCACGGACTCAACCCATGGGCAGATTAAACCACTCCTCCCTCAAGTCGTGGGTGCTAGGTATTATGTCCAGCAGGGGGAAAGCTGACCAGCACAGGTGCCTACATCCTCTTGTTTAATGCTACACACCCTGTGATCCGAGCATTATGAGACTCATTTTGACAGAGCGTGACTGAGCCTTGGGGAGACTCTGCTGCCTGTCGAGTGGGTGCGTGCAGGGTCAGGTTTCACGCGTGGATCTGGGTAACTCTGCTGTGCTGTGTAGAGAGTGGCACCTCCGTTGTCGCATCCCTTGCCGAATGGTCCAGATGCCTCCTTCCTGCTGCCACTGGCCATTCCCAGGCCACCTCTTAGGATGCTGGGGAGCCAGGATGCAGACGTGGGGCCACTATGAGCTGTCAGTTCACGAGTCTTGGGCTCTGTGATACGTATACACGCATGTGTGCACACATGCATGTGAACACACGCACACGGAGGTGTACACACATTCCTTCTGTTCTCCAGGCCTCCAGGGTCACATCTGTCTTCACAACTGTGAGCCTGTGGAAGTCCCTGTGCGCTGTTGTGGGAGGAGCTGTCACTGTTCATCAAGTCCTTGGCCTCGGCCTCTGGGCTGTCAGCACCCAGGGCTGGGGTGGGACTCAGAGGCCCAGTGACCTGACCCAGTAGGGCCGGCCAGCGAGGAGCCAGCACTATGCATCCGGTGTCATCAGGCAGAGCCAACCCACACCCTCTCCACTCGTTTCCTTTCTGTTTGGCAGCCTCACTGCTTCTCCCTCCACCCCGTCCAGGCTGGGCTGGAGACTCACGGAGAACAAGAGTCACATAAGAAGGACTGAAGGACCAGCAGGAGAGGTGCAGGTGCGTGGCTCCAGGTAGCGTTCAGAGAAGCCTGCAGCTGACTGGCAAGACAGGGTGCTGTGTAAATAGCCCTGGGTCCAGTGGGTTAATGGCCCCCCGCTTATCTTCCATTGAACTCAGCTCAACTCTGGGACCACAGGGGCCATGTCTGTCCGGCAGCCTCTTGAGAGACCAGTGGCCCTTGGCAGGGCCAGATCCTGAGGGGCTTGGGCCAGGAGGGTGCATGGTGAGCTCAGGTAGTGGGGCCAAGGGAGCAAGCTGGCCACGGCAGGGCCAACCGAGGGCAGGCCAGCCCGGGGGAACCACACGTGACCCCAGAGGTTGGTTCATTCATTCATGCACTCTGCACACTTCTGTGGGATGCCTGATGGGGACACGGCAGTGGACAGGACGGATGAAACCCCAGTCGTGGAGGCTGCATTCTGAAGAGGAAGAGAGACTAACATGCATCATGGTCAGGAGTGCTGAGCATAAGGAGAAAAGTAAAGGGGCGGGTGGGAGCAGGGTGGGGTTTGCTTTTCAGTCTTATATAGGTGTCCAAGGAAGGAAGAGCCAAATGAGGAAGTCAGCTCCCCCACCCTGGCCTCTGCATGCCAGGCAAGTGCCCACCCCAGGGCCATACCCAAGCCCGAGAACCAGCTGAGCAAAGGGAAGGAGGGGAGAAGGTGCTGCAGAGGCCCAGATGGTGAGGGCAAAGCCAGGCCAGGGCGTAGCCAGGGAGCAGGAGGAGGCCGTGTGGCTGGAGGGAGGGGAGGGAGCGAGGTGGCAGCAGATGAGCTCCAGAGGAAATGGGGGCCAGATGGTGAGGCCCCTGGATGCTCCATTTGAAAGGATCCCTCTGGCTGCTGAGTTCCAGGCGGCTGGGGGAGGGGCACGGGCAGAGCAGGAGAGGAGGCTTCGGAACAGGAAGACATCTAACTGGATTTGCTGATGAATTGGACGGACGCCTGAGAAAGAGCAGGGGTGTCAAGGAGGACTCTGAGGGTTCTGCTCAATTTGCTGGGAAGGTTGGCAGAGCCTAGGGGCTCAGCTGGGCCCAGAGGGAGGCTGGAGCCCTGAGGGTGGGCAGGGATGAGGGGGCGCCCTGATCTCCATGGCTGAGAGGGGAGCTCCAGCCTGGAAGCCCTGTGGACTAAAAAGCTGGGGTTTTCGAGCTCCTGGGGCTACATGGGTCCCATCCTGTGAAGGGCCACCTTCTTTGTGGTCTGGGTGGGGACGGGGCTGAGAGCGGCCCTGGCATAGAGTGACCCTCTCTACTTGTCTCTCCCTCCTCGGCATCCGCCCAGCCTCCTCTTCCCCCTTCCGTCCCTCCCTTCTCCCTTTCCACTCCTCACCCCTGCTACCCACTTAGCTGCACCTTAGTACCCCAGCTCCCTGGGCTTGTTGCAGGCATGGAGGGCCTCAGCCACCAACCGGACAGACTGGGTTGGGTCCCTGCTGCCCTGAACTTCACATCCGAGTGTCTGGCCCTGAAGCTGTTTCTCTACAAGATGGAGTACGGGCCAGCGGATGCTCTTAATTATTTCTGATTTGAGGTTAGACAGGCTGGTGACTACATGTGATTCGATTGTGCAGTATTTCTGCATCATTTAAAATAACATCACTATGAAGCCAGGCATGGTGGTGCACACCTGTAAGCTCAGCACCCCAGGAGGCTGACGCAGGAGGCTCACAAGTTTGAGACCAGTCTGGGCAGCTTAGTGACTTAGCAAGACTCTGCCTCAAAGTTAAAAAAAAAAAAATAAGGTAAAATAAAAAGGGCTAAGGATGTAGCTTAGTGCAAAGGCTCTGGGTTCAACCTCCAGTTTAAAAAAAAAAAATTGTTATTAGAAAAAGCTCCTGGTCTGGGCGTGACTCTTGGTTTGGGTTCCAGAAAGGAGTGGCAGGGGAACAGGCCCCACGCTGCTGCTGCGACTGCGAGGCCAAGGCGCTGAGCAGGCAGCCTTTCCTTGACCCCGGCACAGAAGGGAGGGTGAAGCAGGCGGCACAGCCCGGCGGTGGAGGCCGGCTGGAGAGTCTGCTCTCCCTTCCGAGGGTATGGGGGCCATCGAAGGTTTGCCGGCTGCCGAATGACCCACCCCGGGCTGTTTTCATTGGTGGTGGTGCCTTGGAGAACAGAAGGATCAGAAAAGTAAAGTTGTTTGAGCCTGGGAGGCCAGCGGGGAGCCATGGGCTTTGTCCAGGTAGGAGTGAGCCAGCCGTGCATGTGCCAGCCGCAGTGCTCCCCACCTCGGGAAATACCGTCCTCACCCGGCGCACGCCTGCCCCCCCCCAATCGGTACCCTCTGCATTTGGGTTTTGGTCCCAAATCCCTCCCCTCTATCTGTATGGGCCCTGCCTTTCCAGCTGGAGGCCAAAAAGGCCGAGGCTCCCCAGCCTCCTGCCCCCAGCCTGGCACCGCTGGACCCGCCGCACTGCGAAGCCACCGGAATCCTTCGAACCCAGTTTGCACTTGCGCCCTGCGTTCTGTACAGGGGCACTGCGCGCCCCTTCTGTGCTGCTTCCGCGGGGAATCGGAATCGGCCGCAGGTACCGGGTCAGGCAAGGCCTCTCTGAGGACCAGGACACCGGAGCTGAGGTCTGGTGGATGAGCTAGATGGGGGACACAGGGTTTGGGGAAGGCCTAGCCAGAGAGAAGGTGCCAGGCAGGGGTGGAGCCCTGCAGGAGACAGAGTCCTGTTCCCTGAAGAGCTATTCCAGGACGAGAGTGTCCCCTTGTCCTAGGATGGTGGCTTGGGAGGAGCAGGAGCTGGACCTGGGCAAGCGGCGGGGCAGGGAGTAGACATAGATGTCAGGACTCTATTTGTTAGCAGCTTTTTTGAAATATAATTCCCATACCATACAATTCACCCTTCCAGAGCATCCAATTCTGCAGTGTTTGGTATATTCACAGAGCTGCGCTCCCATCCCCACTACCTACTCGGAACATTTAATCGTCCTCTAGAGAACCCCGAAACCATTAGCAGTCACTCCCCATTCCCTGCTCCCCATGCTCTGGCCACCACTAATCTACTTTGTCTCTGTGAATTTGCCAATTTTGGACATTTCCCATAAATGGAATCAGACAACATGTGACCTTTTGTGTCTGTCTTCTTTCCACTCAGCATAATGTTCCAAAGAGTCACCCGTGTAGTAGCATGAGTTAGTATTTCATGCCTTTTCATGGCTGAGTAATAGTCTGCTGCATGGATTTATCACATGTTGTCCATCCATTCATCTAGTAATGGAGATTTACGTTGTTTCCACTTTTTGGCTTTTATGGATGATGCTGATACAAACATTCAGGTGTGTCTTTGTGTGGACAGACATTTTCATTTTTCTTGAGTGTGTGTACTTAGAGGTGGAACTGTGGCCTCTACAGTGACTTGTTTTTCCTCCTGATAAACGGACAGACCCTTTTCCACAGGGAGGGCGCCGTTTCACATTCCTGTGAGCCGAGCCTGCGTGTCCCTTTCCTCCACTTCCTCACCAGCACTTGTTGCTGTCTTTGATGACAGCTATATGTGTGGGTGTGAAACGCTATCTCTCTGTGGTTTCTGACCAATGAGTAATGATGTCAGGCATATTTTTATGTGTTTGTCGGCCATTTGTATATCTTCTTTGGAGAAATGTCTATGTAAGTCTTTGCCCATTTTAAAGTTGGGTTATCGATCATTTTGTCTTTGAGTTGTAGGAACTTTTTCTTTTCTTTCTTTCTTTCTTTCTTTCTTTCTTTCTTTCTTTCTTTCTTTCTTTCTTTCTCTTTCTTTCTTTTTCTTTTGAGACAGGGTCTCACTACTAGTATATAAGGGCCTTGAACTCATTCTGTAACCCAGGCTGACCTCAAACTCATGATGATCCTCCTGCCTCAGCTTCCCAAGTGCTGGGGACTATAGGCAGGCACTGTCATGCTCTGCAAGTTTTGTGTATTTCTAAGAACAAGGAGCTGGGATGCCAGGCCAAGCACACAAGCCCCTGGGCTTCCCTGGCTCTCTACTCCCGGTCCTGGGGTCTGTGGGCTGAGAGGCCGTACCCGGAATGATGGACATCTCCCCCATCCTGGCTCCCTGCATCCCTCCAGGTCTCCCAGGGAGCGGCACGCACCCCAGGATCAAGGCTTCACAGGGGCTGCCGTGCTGCACCTTCTGGGGCTTGCAAAGTTAAAACGCTGGCTCCTCTCAGCAGTGGCCACAGAGAAGCTGCCACCTGCTCCAGGCCTCCATGGGATGGCCGCAGCCGCCCATGTGACAGAGTGGCTGCCCCTGCGGCACAGAGGTCAAGGCTGAGGCTTCCCGGGCAGCCACAGCGGGAGGAGCGGCGCGGCCCTGCTCGAGCGGGAGCCCTGCCAGGGCAGCCGCAGCCCCCTCAGGCCAGGCCCTCCCTCTCCCTGCTTATTTAAACTTTCCTGAACTTTCCACAGTTTGTAAGTTGAGCTCCTAGAACTTTGAAAACCAAGGGAAATGTTACAAAACAAAAGCCAACCACGGCTGCCGGCCGATTGGGCTGAGGCTTTTGGGGGATTCTTTCTCTGTGGCTGCGTGGGCCTGGGAGCTGGGCTAAAGACACCAAAGGAAGTGTGCTTGCTGGGGCTGCCACATGGCTGTCACCTCTCCCACAGCTGTGTGAGCTGGGTGTCCCCCTTTCCTCATTGCCTGGAACTCTCTGTCCATTCATGAACACATGTTCTTTCTTTGTGCAGGGGTCCCCTACCCTCAGGGCTGCGAGGTCTGCAGCAGGAGAGGGACCTGTCAGGTCAGAGACAGGGGACCCCAGTGCATCCTCCGGAAGCTGGGGAGGGATCTGTGGACGTGGGGCTGCTGCACTGTCCTGCAAAGAGGGCCGGGATTTCAACAGGCAGCGAGGACATTCCCGGCAGAGGTCAGCAGGCAAAGGCCTGGCTCACCTCGTGGGAGCGACCTGTCCAGGGAGGCCACCCCGGGGGCCCTGCTGGTCCAGGGCTGCCCTCTCAGGGTAGAGAGCAGCAGGAAGTGAGAGGAGCCAGCTGGGGCCAGCTGTCTCTGGCCCCAAGAGAACCATCTTTATGCCCTTGCTACACTTCCCTGCCTTGCTCCTGAGTGCTAATGAGCCCTCCAGATCCCCTCGGTGCCCTGCCCTGCCCTTCAGTGCACAGTCCCCAGCCTGTCCCCTGAGCCCACTGACTGTCCCCTTCTCCCTGCCAGGAGACCTTTTGGATTGAGACAGCATTTTTTCGCCTTTGCAGGCTCGGCCTCAGGCTTGCTCCTCACTCCTGCAGCGCCCCAGCTGGGCCTGCCACCCGCCACCTGCCACCCGCCCACGTGGACCCCCCTCTGGCCCTGCTGGCGCCGCTGCGGCTTTGGCAGGCTTTGGGCCCCGAGGCCTCTCTGCTCACTGATTACGCAGCAGCCGGTGGGCTCGGGAGCCAGCGTGTGAGAGATTTATTGTGGTTTTTAGGGGGTGTTTAGGAGCCAACATGATAATGTCTGTGAACGCGCTCTGTAAACTGTAACGGGGGAGTGCCACGCGCACGTGAGGGGCGGGCGCCCGGGCCCCAGACGACATCCCGGGGCTCTGCCGCAAAACCCCTCCATTTCTGGGGCTGGCTGGGCTGGAGAAGCCCTGCCAGGCTCCTGGGCGGGAGTGCCAGGCTGCTTCTGCTGGAGCAGGGCCTCCCTGGGGTCGTCTGTGTCACCAGGCAGCCCTGGAGTGAGCTGCAAGCCAGAAAATTGCCCGTCTCTCCCTTGCCCTGTTGCACTGCAGTGACGGAAAGATGGGTGGGAATGCCACCTCCTGTCCCCTGCTGGAGACGAGGAAGGAGGGGACTGTCCAGGAAGGGGAGCTGCACACAGGCTGGGTGTTGCGATGTCTCATCCTACTAAGTATCACTGCTGCCAGAGAATCTTATTCTGTGGCGAGTGTCTGGTGAGCACCTACTTACTGTATGCTCCGCACTATCCTAGACGTGGAGGGTATAGGAGAGCAGGGATCAAGACAGAGCCAGACTTCCGCACACTCCTGGACCCTGGGGGATGCGAGGTGAAGGCAGAGCATCCTCAGGTGAATGCGGATGATGGTAAATAATGCTGTTACTATAGAGACAGTAGCACAGGAGAACAGGACCACTGAAGCTTGGAGGGGCAGGCGTGGGCTCTGTGAGGGTGCTTCTCTCCGGGTGGGGTCACCTCCACAGCCTCCAGAACAGTCTTGGCCTCTAAGGGGCTCAGCTGGTCTCCCAAATCTCTGCCAGTCACGACTCCCAAGGCCTGTAGCCTATGCGGCCTGGGGGCTCCTAGGCCTGCAGGTAAGGGGAGGCCTAGGTTGTGTGAGGCTCTGGGAGATGGTTCCTTTCCGTCCTCCTTGATAGATCAGTCCCCTTGCCAGGCTTGGCTCTGATCACCCTGTTCCCAGGCAGGAGCAGCCCCATCTTGCTGCCACTGGACTCAAGGCTGGGTCCCTAGCTAGGCCATCTGCACTTCATCCTGCTAGGTGGGCTGAGGTCTGGGCACCGCTCCAAGAGGCGGCTGCTGCTGTGCCCCTATTTAACAGCTGAGGAAACTGGGGCTGCCTAGAAGGCCTCGGCTGGCAGAGGTGGAATGTGAACACAGGTTTGTCTGCTGATTTTTGGAACAAAGTCAGGCCCTGTGGCCTCCTGGAGACAGCAAGAGAGTTTGGAACTGAGCAGTGAGAATCACTCAAGCTCTGTGATGCTGCTTGACGATCACTAGTGGACAGCAGCCCTCCCCCGGGCCATGCAGCTGGCAAGTTGCTCCCTGTCCCATTTCCCTCGTCGAGATCACAGTCTTGACTGAGCCTTATGATTGCCTGGCTGTGCTCGGCGGCTACATTTATTGTCCATGTCAAACTCAGTACAGGTTCTTAAGGCAGCTGGTCTTCTTAGCTTGGCCCCTGCACATTTTACAGGTAAAGCAGCTGAGGCCCTGAGCAGCTACGACAGCTGGGAGGTAGGGAAACCCAGGCTGGCTCACCCCAGAGGCTGAGCTCTTAACTGCCTGGCTCTCCCTCCTCCTTGCCCGGGGCTGTCTTGTTTGTGTCCCCAACCCTATGGGGTTGCTCCCTTCTGTCATCGATGGGAACGCTGAGGGCCAAGAAAGGGGCTGCGACTTGGGTGTCGCTGCTGGCTGTGGAGCTCAGCCTGTTTCCTGGCCCCTCACTGAGGAGGGCACCTGGCGAGGCCACGGTGGCAAGTGGGTAGAGAAGAGGTGGGGGACCGGGTCATGGCATTTGTCCAGGTTGTGCAAGGCTCCAGGAGGGAGCCCTGTCTGGGAGCAGCTCTGGGGCGCATGTGCCCGGCTCCCCGTCCCGACTAGCTCCACCACCTGCACTGGGCTCTGTCCAGCTGTGAGGGGTCCTGCTTTCCTTTGGGGCAGTGACACTTGTGGACCACACAGGCTCCTAATGCCCTGCCAGATTTGTCACCTGGAGATCACACTCTCGGATCTTATTTCTTCTCTGTAAAGAGGGATCCTGCTGATGGCTGGGTGTGTGACAGATTTTTAGTAGAAACCTGTGATGTTTCTGGAGGCTGCCGAAGGGCAGCTGTTGCCTGGCTCCTCTGTGGGCTCTGCTCTGGAAGCAGCAAGATGCAGCGGTACTCGAGACACCTGCCCAGGGGCTTCTCAGCTGTGTGGGGCTGGGACGCTGTCTGGGCTCCTGTCCTCCTTCCGGGGTGCCAGGCAGCACTTCCCTCAGATCCTGAGGCTCTGGCCCCCTGGACGCTGCCCAGGTGGGCTGCACCTTCTGGGAGAGTTGATGCCAGTCTGGGGGCAGCAGCAACAGAGGCCTGGCAGCCTTGGCAGTGACTGGACTAAGGTGGAGAAAAATAAAGCATGGAAATCATTAGCTTCCTTGGTTGGCGAGAGCTGCCCTGAATGAACATTTGGGGCTTTTAAAAAGAACATCAGCCGCAGGGAGCGGTGCCCTGTGCCCGCCACGGCCCAGGCCGCCTGGTGGAATCCCAGGCCCCGCTGTTGTTCTTCGGCTGCCGTTCAGCCAACGCTCACTGAAAGCCTACTGTGGGCCAGGCCCAGAGCCAGGTGGAGGGGACTCCAGCCAGAGAGCTGAGCCCTGTGCTGTCAGCGCAGCCGCAAAGACCCCAGTGCAAAGACCCCAGTGCCAGGCGGCGAGGAAGCAAGCAGGCGGGCGGGGCTGCGGGCCCGGGAGAGGCCCGGGGCAGTGGGAAGAGGGCCTTCAGGGGCTGAGGCCGGGAATCCGCGCAGGGGACCCCGCCGAGGCACTGGCGGGCTGGGGCTGGCGCGGGCAGGAGAACTCTCGTGCCCGTGGCGGGCAGGTGGGCCTGGTGGGGACCGAGGCCAGCTGCGGGCCAGTGTTCTCAAGACCGCTGCCAAGCGGCCCTGCGGGAGGGGCAGGCTTCTGCCTGAGCCTCTTCCAAAGTGAGCTGCTATGTGGATTTTTA
>PVJX010031535.1:0-17500 GCA_004027295.1 Dolichotis patagonum
CTGGTCTTTACTATTAGGCTTTCTATCAGCCTTCTGGTCTCCTGAGCTCTGACCAGAATCTCCTCTACAGAACAACCTAAATTGCTCCAGCTCTGTGTATCCAGGTGACAAGTCCGAACCTTTCCAAACTCTGCCCACAAGCCATTTCCAAAGCCTCTCGAAAAACATGGTCAGGTATAGTCACAGCAATGACCCCACTGTCAGTACCAAATTCTGTCTTAGTTACTTTTTACTCATTGCTGAGACAAAATACCTGATGCCCAAAGTTGGGAAAAGAAAGGTTTATTTCTTACAGCTTTTGGAGGTTTTAATCCATACTGAGTTGGCTCCAAGGCAGTGTGGCATGGCGGGGACGCAATTCATGGCAGCTGCAAATAGCAAGGTGGAAACCAGCAAGAGAGAGACACATCATCTTCCTGCCATTACATCACATGCTGGCTCCACCCCTAGGCCGGTGTAGCACTCACACCCCCAATCCAAGCATTAGACAATGAACCAATCACAAATGCATAATGCAAATACATGAGGCCTGGGGGCCACCGACATAAACCATGACACATTTCTAGCTCTATTTCTAAAATACTGTAATCTTAAAATTGGGTAATGACAGCTTGTATTATTTGGCTCACTTCACCAAACTAATCTAACAACTGGTCAGTTCTGTTGAAAAATATATTAAATAGATATATTTTTGCAATAAATACCTTTATAATAAAAAGTAGTAACTGCATATATTGGCTCTATTTTCCTAATATTTTGCAGCTCAAAATATGCAATTACTATGGTTGTACCTGGTTTTTATTAGCCAAACTACAAATTGGCTGAGGTGTGCTGCTCTAAAAGACAGAATTATGTAACAATGCTGTTTTTCTCAATTTTCTTGCATTTATTCTAGATTCTATAATCAGTATGGTCCAGAGAACATAAAAGTGGTGATCAATCTATACCATTCAGGTTTAAATTTTAAAGCATTTATTACAATAAAGTATACATTGCCATTTATCCTCCTTAAAATACTACTACTTATTTATAGCACACATATCCCAAAATTTTGCCACTTGCTGAAGCAGTTCAGGCAATCTTCTTTTGTGAGTTTCTTTAGAGAGTGTGATTTTTTTTTAAATGTGGTGAATGCTGTTGGCTAGTACTATCCACAAGAAAAGCAGGCTCATAAAAATTATCATGTATCAACTTCCACCTTGTTCACCAATTTTTGAACCTTACAGTTTCTGGTTTTTCCTTAAAGTTAAAATAATCATGAACGTTAAACATTTTGAATCAATGCAGATTATCGAGGCAGGGTAGCATGACAGATAGGCATCAAAGACGAGAAACAGTTCATGGAGCGCAGAAGGTAGCAGAGCATACGACCAGGCAACCCTTTTTCTGTGCCTTATATTATACCTAGGTTACTGGGATTGTGTTTTGCTAAATCAATAGATTGACTTAGTAATCACACAACATTAATCCTAGCTCCTTTAATCCTAGTATAGCACATAGCATGAGTCACACACTGTAAATTTAGCTACCTCTATAGAGCCCCACCTATGACTGTTCCAGGCTAGAGAGAGATATCTAGACACAGCCATAACACAGAAGAAGAACTGTTCCTCTCTATCCTGAATCCTGTTCCTGGAATTCCATTCTATTTTCATCTTGGTTATCTGCTTTTTTCTTTGGTCATGGATGGTTTCTATTTTCTGGTCAGTAAAATATTTAAAGTGATGCTGATCCTACTCAGCAACCTGATTCCTGGGATGGCTGCTTTTTCTCACAGTGCCAGGCTTGGATTGCACTTTAGTGGGAAGAACTACTCTAAATCCAATAGAGGAGATATTTCCAGCTGCTCACGTACCATGAAAACCTTGACATTTCCCATAAAATATCATTAAATAGATGCCTGTAGCAATACTTCAACATTTACAGGACTGGCCAGTTTTGGACTTTGTAATGCTTAAGTTTAAGTATTTTCTTACTGATCCACTAGTAGGAAAATTAAAATCAAATTTTCAGATTTCACAGTAACTAAATGACCTTTAGATGATACAATAAGTACTCCACTTAAAATGAAAATAATAATTTTACTTACCATAAAATGTGTGCATACATGAATATAGTAAAAAAATTACTGTGAGGATCTAATTGTTAGAGTAATGTAATTTAATTTGGAAATACAATTTTTGATAAAATATGCTCAAAACAATTGAGTTACAACTGACTAAAAATTATTTTAAGTGTATCATAAAAGTAGTTACACATTTCTTAAATGCATAGCTCAAACTTCAGTAAAATGATATGCCTCTCAAATTTGTACAACCATTATACATTAAATATTGATAACCACAATCAATTTAACTTATGTTAAAATAAATCATTTTAGGGTTTAGAAAATATGGATTATAAAAGAAATTTGCTTGAGGTAAACTGAACTGAGGAGGAAGAATCTGCAAAATTTTGAAGCTGCAAGCTCTAGAAATTATACAGTGCTGTAAGAGCAACTTAAGGAGTAATTCTGG
This sequence comes from Dolichotis patagonum, assembly GCA_004027295.1. NCBI lineage: Eukaryota > Metazoa > Chordata > Mammalia > Rodentia > Caviidae > Dolichotis > Dolichotis patagonum. The sequence continues at coordinate 2,517 of PVJX010031535.1, forward strand.
ATAGGAGCTCAGGAGCAAAATGCTGACAGAAACACAGACAGAGCTCATGAAATGTCATACATGAACCAGGACATTACTGTGAAAGGAATTCGAGCCACCAATATTACATTCTGCCAATGAACTCGGATACATTTTGCCCATGCTCAAAAATGCTGTGGGTGTGAGTTTAAAGGTGCTGCAAGAGTTTTCTTGCAGGGGGAATTTTTAGGCAGGACAGCGTCTAAGCAGTAGCACTGACTGCTTTTAGCAAAATTTATTGTAAGGATCAAGAGCAAAGAGGAACAGAGTGAAACGTTTTAGAAAACTTATAGTTTAGCTACAACTTTGGTACCAAGGTGGCTCGACTGTTAAAAGACATTAATACCATGAGATGGGAGTAGGCAGCAGGGAAACAAGCACTGGAATAAGGACAATAAGAAAGATGCTTTGAGGGGTTATCAGGAATGGGCAAGACCCCGGGGGCAGAAAAGTGTAAATGTATGTCAAAACTTTCCTTTGAGAAAGAGAGCCTTGAGAAGGGAGCCTTGGAACCACCGACTCACCCAATTCCATGAAGGAATTTATTACTGAAAATAAACCCAGCCAGGCCAGCAGAAGTGCCTACAGCTATGGTTCCTTTGAGTATCCAAGTGGGTCACACCAGTGGAAGACCTAGCAAATGATGTTTTGCAGATCATGGCAACTTGCACTGAGATTTTTAAAGCAAAGATTGGAAAGCCTCACAATACACGACAGGGTCGCAGTTACTGCAAACAGTCCTCAACAAGGAGATGTGTAAGGAAAGAGTGAGAGTGAAGGAGAAACCATTGTGCAGATACTAGAAAGATAGAGATGCCAAGAATGTGCTTGGCTTGCTGAAGCAGGCTGCAGGTGACGAATAGAAGGAGGAGGATGAAGCAATAGAAGCTTGTGAGTTGCCACCAACAAAGCTGTGTGAGTGGGGAGACCAAAAGGCATTGGAGTGCATATCATGGCCTGTGCCCCGGATGTTGGACGTGGAGCTAGAGGACAATTTCCCCTGCTGCATCTCAGATTACACTGAAAACAGGAATATTCCTTGTCTTCAACTTCTCCCCAGATACTCCAATATTTCAATCACATTATCTTTTTCTTTTAAAAGTGGTAATTTGTCGTGAAATATCATATATACAGATTTAGAGAACTTTTATTAAGTGAAAGTTTATTTATAGAAGGTGTACTACACAGAAGACTGTGTTTTCTGTTTTTATCATTAACCTTCACAAATTAGACATCTGCTAAATGTTAACTCTTCACTTGTTAACATTTCATCTTCAAAAAATACTTAATGTGACTAAACCTCAACTTCTTCATTAACAAAATTAAATAACAACAATACAGATGATCTTCCTCTGTAGAGCTACATTCTGATCCACTGAGGATACACTGAAAATAGTTTAAGAATGGCCTTGAGTCAAAGCCAGTTTCCTGAAGCTGTCAGTTTCAAGCAGGAGCCTATGGTGGTGTCTCTCTATGATCTGTTGCCCGGGAGCCTCAGAACCTTGGATCAGAGGAACCCAGGTGCTTACCCTCATCCTCTGCACTATGCAGGGTGGGCCGCAGATGCAGGACACATGCAAGACTCTGCAACTTGCCGATTCAGAGGAACTTAGTTAAAGGTCAAGACAAAGAAGCAAAGTACAATCTCAGACCTCCAGCCCACGCAGAAGCCCAGGATACATAGACATAAAAGAAATTGGAATTCACACACCTGAAATTTCTGAACTAATAATAACAAGTAAAGAGACAACTTAGTACTGCAAAAAAATACTTTATGGGTAAAATTCACTCAATACACCTAATTGCTGAATGTCACAGTTTAGCAACACAGTGATTGGTAGCCTATCAACTGTTTACCTCCACAATTACCTGGCTGACTGCACTGGAAATATTCTGACTGCACGGAAAGAGACTTGCACTGCATATCACTTGCCAGTAGGAGATCAGAAATGCAAATGTATGGTTTCTATTGACTGTGTATCATTTTTTCACCTGCATTAAATTGAAAAATCATTAATATTGGTGCTAATATTCTTACTACTAGATTATGCCTGGCATTAGAGCCCTCTGAGGTTTTACCCTAATTATCCTATTCAATTACCTTTTCTGTGATTCTCTACCATAAATACTCAAAACTAAACTGAACATAATGAAGTAATGTAATTCCATCAATTATATTTTATTTAAATAATCTGACTAGATTTATCTTATTTTGATGAGTCTATTATAATGAGCATAATTTAAAAATTAATTGTTTTTGAATTTTTAAAAATAAATGGAGGGGTATTGTCTATAAATTTGTGAACAAATTAGATTAACTTGGGCAAAGAGATTTAACTGACATTTTCTTATCACATGAGTGTGAAGAGATTGAAATTTTTCAGTAAAATTTTTAAGAAAATTTGTGATAATTTCCATATTATTTTTATCTTCTAAATATTACCTGATTGATTCTTTTATGATATGTCACAAAATACATGAATTCATGCATTCTTTTGTATCTGGTAAGCAGAGTTTCCAGTAAGGTTGTACCTGCCACATTATTCTGACAATAATCTGACTAGGAAATTTGAAAATTAAGTGGATCAGAGAATAAGTTATAATGTCCAGATGTTATTCTGACTTGACATAGAAATTGCTGTTGGGCACAAAGGACTGAAACTACTACTTTCAGACTGATTTTCCTCAGGCAATTTAGTTCTACCAATTTTTAAAGTCTAGAGAAGCTCAAAACAGTGAAATTTCCCTATCAAGTAAAGAAGCAAGTGAAAAGTGAAATTCAATTGCCATGTTTAAATAGAGTATCATCTTGTTATAATAATAATAAGTTTTTGAGGAAGAGCACTCATCTATGTGAGCAGCAAACTCATCTGTTTGATTTGCAAATATCGTTCTTTTTATTGGGAAAGATTTGAACAAGGTAATTTGAAACCACAAGAGTACTTTAGCTATTTTTGTCTAAATTTAAATTCACATGAAAAAGATCAGCAATCAGTCATTTCAAGACAGAATTTTTCTATTATTATTAATTTATTTTATCAATAGATTATTATAGACTAAATCAGTGATGCTTATTTTATTTCGTTTCTTTCTCCTTACATAATATAAAACACTTCTTAAAGCTTTACAGAAAATTATTAAGGCTTGTCTAGGGCAAGATAGTATGAACTATTTCAGTTATAAATAAAAAAGATTTAAACTCAAGCTGAAGGAGTTCATACATTCATTTTTGTTCCTCAAATCTTCTGTACGATATTATAAAATGTCCTTTATACAAGATTATAGGAAAAGCTAATAATTTCATGAAGCATACTCAATAATGTTTATATGATTTAGAATACTGAAAAAAACATAATGAAAATTTTATATCTAACAATGAGCACTTACAGTGCAATACGTATAAAAATAAACTACAGGACAGGTCTTATCATTTAAATGAATTGCTGCTATAGTGCATAATTTAAAAATTACATTTAAATATAAAGGTTTTAATGCTTTTCAGAAAAAACAAAAATTAATCACAGAATTTTTTAAATTATATTGTGTCACCATACTTGAAGGCTCAAAATGCATCGCAACAACAAACTGAAGGTAATCAACTATTGCAGTTCAACCAAAAACACAGTTTATTGATTAAAAGAATTAAATAGAAACAGTCAAGATGCTTAAGATAGTTTTTAAATCATGTTCTGATTATGTCACTTTTTAAAAATTCTGTTATTATTAATAACATTATAACAGTGAAACATCTGCATGTAATGACCTTGATGCGAAGTAGAACATATATTTTATTTTTTGGGTCAAATAAGCCAAGTGTAGGACAAAAAAAAAATATCTGCAGGGAAAAAAGACTGATCTTTCATTATTAAATTTTATTTGAGCTGCATTATTTGGCCACTTAGGTGCTTTCATAGGAAAGGAGAACAGAACATGTTTAGAGATGTTGGCTTTTGCCCCCCAAAGTTTATGAAGATGACACAAAAATTATCCTGTCTGATTTTCCTATGAAAAAACAAAGGCAACACAGTAGCTTCAGTGCCTCAGTTAACTGAATGAAGAGAGCTTCAGAGCAGCAAGCTCCCTACACTTGCACCGCTAGTGGCAGAAAGATGCTTGGTCCTCTTGGTCACGTAGGAAGCTAGCAGCAGACACCAGACGTTGAGTCCTCTTGAAATGAGTTGCATGAAGCCAGATAAAATAGTCAGAGTAAGCTCAACATAAAGGTGCAGCATGGGATTGACCTTAAGCATTAAAGTCCAGCAAGGGAAGTTAGAATAAGCCAGTAAGTGGAGACTCTCCTGAAAAAGCACACTGAAGGTAAAAGAGGAGTCATTTCTTCACACAACACCCAAACCTAAATTAACTGAACATAAATGAAGTAATTTAACCTCCTTAATTATGTAAGACTTGGCAGCCTTATTATATACTTGTCTCTCCTCTCATCTTCAAAATCCTAGGGAAGTAACTGGAAACCCGCAAAGGTGAAAGAAAAGTGCGGGGGAAATGCGATCAAGGAGGAAAAGTAAATGCCAAACCCACAAAGAACAGAAGTACTTGACCTTATCTCTCACTCCTCTACCTTCCTCAGTGGGCAGAAGTTCTAGTTTACAGCCGACAGCAATGGTTTGCTTAGGTCAGCCATTTTTCTAACCTAGGAAAATGAGACTATTGATAGGTGAAAATAAATGAAAACCCTTTGGAACTTCCTTGATTCATTTTCAAGACAGGAGGGTTGAGGGATGGTACCTACAAAATTACAATTGCTTTTTGGTTTATATCTACTTCGTTCACTGAAATACTTGGTTAAATTTTCTTCCCCTCTGTCTCACTCCTTGTTCTCCTTCTTTTGCTTTCTACATTCTAAGCCCAATAAAAATGTTACTTTTTCATGCAGTTCTGTAAATCTGCCCATAAATCATGTACGCTCATCTTCTAATTGGATGTTCAACTGCCCAAATAGTCCATGATGGTACACAGCTCTTCGCTGACAAGCAATAAATACTAGCCTTATTACTATGCATTTCAGTTGTCATGGTGGCAGAATGTGTGTATGCATATGTGCATTTATACACTCATATTCATTCAATAATTTTTTAAAAAAATTCAGGTTAATGTTAACTTTAAAAATAAGATGTGATCCCGCACACATAAAGATTTGTCTTGTAGATTACATGGATCTTGGCTTGCCAGTTTGCAATACTATGCCTTACCAGATATATGAGTATGTATGAATTTATCCACATCAGCATATATATTTATACATACAAACAGAAATACATAATTATGTATGCATATGTGTGTATATATACATTTCATCTTTGCTTATGTGAGCATAGTCTCAAATTAGGTTTCACTCACGTGTTTACCATTTATTCAAACACAAAGTCTTAATTAGTACAAGTGTAGTCTTATTTTTCAGTAATTTCTGGCAATGTGCAATCCTTTGTCTACCAAGATTATATTACCATAAATTGCTCAAGCACAATAATAATCATGCAACTATTAATTCCTTGTGAAGACTAAATTTATTTTGTTGAATAATTTAAGGGAAAATATGCCTGTTGTCACTGGTATATCTTTGCATATTACTTTCTCAGTGTATAAAGTGAAAAAATATTAAATATAACATGAAAGAATATACATATGTATATTCTGACCTTTACACATGTACATTCTTGCCTATTTTATATACATTCATGTATTGGACAAAACATGTGAGTCCAGACACCTGTTAACCCTTCTACTCTTCCATGACCACAGGGTTTATGCAAGTCTTTTCTCCTTCCTTTTTGTGACTCCTTCCTCTGACAATTTTCTGACAGTGAGAAACTGGCTTTTAAAATCTACTGTGTTAACTGATTTCCCAGTCTGAAATGCCAATAAATTAACTGCCTTTAACAACTACAGAATTATCACAAAACTCCAAGAAAAAATTCACTAAACTGAGTACAAACTTAAAAAATAATCCTTTTTTTTCCTTTTAGAATTCTTTTCTTATAATATTTGCACAATATGTCCTTTAAGCCCTTTCTCTATTAAATAAAGAGAGCTTGCTATAGATATTCTTTGCACAAAGTACTTTTTCTGAACCTTGCCTAAAAAATAGAAAATCAAAAACAACAGAATGTGTCTAGCAATTTTAAAGTGAGAGCAATTTTTAAGACCTAAACCTTTATTTTGAAACTGAATATTGCACTAAAGAAAAACAACAACAAATCTATATCCATAATACATTTCATCAGTTGGCATGGTAAATAATTGCTTGATTAAATTAACCATGGGAAGCTCTAAAGTTCTATTTTGTTTATAACAGTATATTTTTAAAATAGCATGTAAAGAGAATACTGTTTGAAAATTTATAGTTGATGTTTACAAACAAATTATTTTAAATGTTTAGCAGGAAATATTATGTTGATGTGAACAACACACAGTTATTCTCTAGTTTTTCTATTACACTGTATAATTCATGTTAATTATTTGCACAGGTTCTGTATTTTTGGAGTAAAACAAAAACCCTGCAAAAATACAAATTGTATTGAGAAGCCAAATGGACCAGAAGTTAGTTATATTTGTCTGTATTTTGCACAAAATTTTCTGCTTGCAAAAATTCTCTTTTCTTATACCAGGCTCTCCACTGATATGTCAATTCTTTCATACAAAGAAGTGCAGGCAGGATAAGGTAGAAAAAAGAGAAGACAAAATGAACCTTTTATTTCTTTCCAGAAAAACTTTCAGTAAAATATTCCTAGTAACTTCATGCTTAGGTTTGATAAAATTGACTAAAATCTAACAGAAGCAAAATGTTCCATGAGTCTCCTCAGTGAATGGCAGTGTTTTCTTTGCTTAAAAAAATCACAATTTCTCTAGGGAGCAGCTTTATACTTTTACAAGTTAGTTCTCCATAATTTCACAAGAAGCACTCCAATTCCTAAAAAGAAAATCCACATTATACATGCTATGTAGTTTAATCCTAAATTGGATCTACCTTATCATTGAAAAAAGCATGAATATATTTAGTTTTCACCTGAAATGAAACGGTGTCAGATCAGCTCCTTTTCTCTGATTTCTGCCTTTGACTGTGACATTATTACAAATTGCCCCGAGGCATATCTTTCCTCTTAATACCATGTCTGAAACACACACGTTCAGTGGTAGCTATTGTTCAACATTATGTAACCAAAAGGAAATGCCACCTACTTATTAAACTGTCAGAACATTAAAAGGGAATAAATCATAACAAACTTTATAGTTTATAAAGTCACAGCCACAGTCAATTTTCTGCAGAAGGTGCCTGTGAAGTGCATGAAGAGAAAAATAACCAAAAGTGAGCAAAGCAGTTTATTGTCTTTAGCTATGGAACTGATTACACGAAGAGAAACCATATCCCGTGGTTCCACAAAATTGACTAAGAATGAAAAAATTTTCTTATGTTTATGTTCCTTCACTAAGTTATATATGAATTAAGGAATATTTAAGGAAACTTTCCTAAGAATTAAAATAAAATGTAGTTCTTTGCAGAATAGTTCTCTAACAGGCAAGTTACCCCAGATGTTAGCTCTGAGTGGTTTATTTTACCCTGATGTGAGTTTCTATAACTGGAGAAGTCCCTTCAGTATTAAGGCCAACTACAGTGCGGGCTTTCATGTTTTCTGTTACCATATTACCGATCCTTATTATTTCTAATTGCTTAAGAAATTACTTTGTAGATTATATGAGGAGGTAAAATTTCATCATATTTTCACATAGGGCATAGATAATAAAAGGATTTGTATAGTAATTCATGTGTGATTTTTTCATGTTAAACTAATGAATGTAAGACATTGCTCACCTTTCTTCACTAGGAAAACAAACATAGCAACAAATTCTATAAAAAGAAAACTTTCAAGATATTTATAATATATATATATATATATATATATATATATATATATATATCCCACAATGACTTTGCAAATTGTAACATGATCCAAACCAAAATTTTCATAGCACTGGGTACCCTAACCTCTGTATTAAGATATCTTCCCTGACCCTGGAGATTCTCCCTTTGTTTTATATCCGTGGAAATTGTTAGATGTGTTGGAGTAATCATTTTATTTCAAAAAATTGATTAATGAAAATGACCATTTTAGATAGCCACTAAATTGCGAATTTATTTATTTTTTCTTTTTGACACAAGGTCTTGCTATGCAGTTCAGGCTGTGTTTGAGCCCACTTTGTAGCCCAGGCCGGTCTCGAGCTTGCAACAATTCCCATGCCTCAGCCTCCCTAGTGCTGGAATTAAAGGTCTGCACCACCACTCCTGTAAAACTGCGAATTTAAATTCCAACTCATTTATCACCAATAATATTAACAAATACCTAGTATCAGTCCTATTCCTTGTTTCTGCCTAACAACATAACTATTACTGGACTCAGAAATCATCACTTTATCAGAAACAATGAACTTTTGTAGATAGTAATATATGTTTCCAGTACTCTTGCTTGTATATTAATTGCCTATATCTTTCTCAGTACACAATAACTTGATTGATGGTAGTTGTCATTCTCCTTTCCAACAAATTTATCTTAATAATTAGTCAATCTTTGTTGCTATGCAATTGATTTCCAGACACTAAAGCAAATTATAGAACAGTCCAGTACATCCGTCTGTCCTTTCTTTCGTCTTTTTCTTTCTTTCTCTTCTTTCTTTCTTTCTTTCTTTCTTTCTTTCTTTCTTTCTTTCTTTCTTTCTTTCTCTTCCATTCTTTCTATTCTTTCTCTTTCTTTTTGTTTCTCTCTTTTTCTTTCTGTATTTATTTTACATTTGGCAGTATCTTAGTCAATTTTCTCATTGCTGAAACAAAATACTCATGATTTAAAAAGCAAAGATTTATTTTGACTCACAGTTTGTAGAGATTTCTTACCACAGTCAACTGGCTCCACAGCAAGGCAGAATGGCAGAGAAGCATCACAGAGGAGCAATGCTCATGGCATGGCAGGCGGGAGGCAGCGGGAGGAGAGATGCACTTTCTCACCACATCCCCAGCGATTCACCTTCTCCAATCAGCCTTCACATCCTGACATGAAATTTAGTTGAAAATTCCTGTAATATAATCATCTTCCAAAAGTCCCACCTATGAGTACATGAGGCTTGGAGGGAAGGGATCTAGGTATAAACAGTAACAGACAGGAATTTGATACAGCTATAATCTAAGAGGTTTCACATTTACTGCATTTTTATACGGAGGTTCTACATTCCATTGTTTGACTTATGATCAAGATAGAATTTCTATGTACATTTCCCATGCATTCGAAAACAGCCTTTTGTACGTTCCTGATCCTGATTTTCTCACTTAAACTGGAAATGGTTCATAAAGATGAAAGAAAAAATGCCAGATAAATTAAAAACAAAACAAAAATATACAGAGGGAGATATATCTGAAACTGATTTCTAGATAACATATAATACTGAAAAGCTTTTCAAGGAAATACCTAGTAAGTGTTCGTTGGGAAACTATTACTCTATCGATCATGTGATCATGTGAATTCATTAATTCATTGTTACAGACCTTATGCAGCAGTTTGTACTATATGTATTTGTATATATATATACACATATATATGTACATATATATGAGTTCAGTTTTATTAATTCATCTCCATGCATGTTCTGTTGGTGGTAGGATAGCTTATGTTTCTCTTATCTCACATATATTCAATATATTAACCTTGGCAAATGAAATGTCACTTGGAGAAAAATAAAAAGTTGGGCTTTTTAAAGGGTTGTTTCCATTGCAAACCTTGTGAGCAAAGAGACTTTCCAAGGAATACAGGAGGGAAACTTTGAGTCCTTGACATGTTTCAGCACTTCGTAATGACAAGTACTACAAGAGGGCCTGGGGAAGAGATTTGTAAATTATGTGAACTTTTGTCAATAGAATTCAGGATAGTTTGACTTTATTAAAGGTCAATAAGTTTATAATCTATTAATAATCTAAGCATATTTATTCCAGAATTTGCTCTCTCCAATGCAAAATGTTAAGTATTTTACCACAAAATATATGCATTTTTACATTTTGTTTTGTTATATTTTGAGGCAGCCTAGATGTTGAAATTAGAATTTCTCTACAGCTAAATTAATTTGTCTTATAGTATTGATTTTCTGAAACTCTTACTTGCATTTATTTGTCCATTTAACAATTAGGATTGAAATGACTACTCTGTGTGTTATTCGATAAAAACTGAAAACTGTAGAAAAAATTGAAAAGAGACAGATCCTGCCATTAACTTTAGCATAAAGGAAAGAGTGACATGCAGCAATTACAGACGCAGCATAAGTGTGTACTGCATTGTTAAATGATTCTTGAAGACTCACTGTATACCAAGCTTTGCTCTAGAAACCGATAAGGTGAAGATCAACTAAAAACATGGGCGCGCTGAGAACGTAAAGAGCAAAAAGCTCTGAGAAGGGTAAAAGGCAATCTAAAGATTGCAAGCAGTGAGTTTAGAAAAGCTGGACGGGCGTTACAGAATTCATCTATTTGAGCAGCGCAGAGCCCAGCGTGGGAGAAGCCGTTTGTGCTTACAGCTGTTGACTGTGAAGTGCACGCCACACAATGTGCGGTCAGAACACATTAGTTTAAACAGTGAAGGAGCGTTACTATTACGAGTCCCTTTTAATCTGTTGGAAGTAGAAGCACTTCAGGTTGGCAAAATAGTATTCACTACTTATATGGCATTTTTTTACTTCAGAAATAACTATTTGCTCTTTACTATCTATTATTAGTTTTTTCTGTAGCTGGACTGACTCATAATCTGAAAAATTAATTTCAATTTGACAGAATCTGTTATAAAGTAATATGTATTATGTGTAAATTTTTCTATAAGTACATCAAAGAATTCTTAAAGGTAATAAAACTTCACTTGATAGACAGAATGTGTGCCAAACAGACGTTATCTAGTTAGAAAAATGTTACCATACACTTAGAGACATCTGCCTAATGAGCCACTTAAAAAATAAGTATGAGTTAAAGAAAAGGCACCCTGGGAAAGTATGCTATAATCTACCCATCCCAAACATTACAAAACAAACAGGGGATCAAGGGTAAAAGAAGATTTGGTAGAAAGGCAGACTGCCGTAGCTGATATTCTTTATTTTTAGCTCCCATGATCATTTTGAAGTCTAAATTAATATGTTGCGGTGCTGAAATTTTCAGAAAAATTTTTGCAGTAAAACTATGTTTTCAATAAACTGAAGAAATGGAATCTCAAAATACATTTATTTCCCAGTCATTCAAAAGTCTAAAAAGGGTGGGAAGTGCTTGGCAGCCAGCCCACCTAAGGGCCTCGGAGGTACATTGACTTCATTTGACTATTAGTTGGTTTATTTCTTTAGCCTCTTGGAGATGCATAACTAATTTGTTTCAGTATATAATATCAGAATATGTCTTTGAGAAGTTGATTCATGTTAATTTCAACTAGAAAATTTATCTATACAACTTAATCAAATATTTATTTTGTTTAACCTGTGAACTATTGCCATAGATTTCAGGCTATTATAATCATATGTAAAGTAGACAGACATAGTACAGTTGTGGGAAGGATTCCAGAGAATAATGGTGGATGTCAACTGAGGATCTGGTAAATTACAATGACTTCATCTCATTATGCTTATTTGAGCCCTTTATCATGTTGTGCTACAAGTTTGTCACAGTTAAATACAGAGACTGTAGCCCTAATCCTTTAATCTCTGGTGCTTTTTTACTTAGTCTTAGATAAGCAATGGAAGCTGAGACAATGGAGTACCAGTTCCAAGTCTAACCTTCAAGATGCTTTGGGTATTTCCACTTGTACTTTGGTGCATCCATCTTCTCTGTGACCTTAGGGAAAGCCAACCTTCTAGACTAGGAGGAGTACTATGCAAAGCATACTTGAAAGGGAGCCCAAATTGGCCAACAGATACCTCGAGGTAGATAAGCAAACCCACGCAAGATTACCAGAGCCTAGTTATGAGCTAGTAGATTTCAGGTGCTAGTTCAGATGAACTCTAAACCGCCTGCACCTGAACCACATGATTGTGACAACAGTTAACTAACAGTGTCAGATTAAGCTCCCCTGAAGTCTCCACTCAGAGCATGAAGCCCATGATCACATGCTCCTACAACTGTGTCAGTTCTCCAAGGCCCTACATTGTACTCAGACTTAGCTAAGAGGCCCTTCCGCAGCTCTGTGTCTGAGAATGCACACAACTGGCTTTGTTTCCTCTTGGTCTCCATTTCTTATGCATATGGATTCATCAAACTAAAAGTGGATGGATCATTTATGCATGCTTTTAAACATGTAATTAGTCTGACTAAATAAATACAGTAGTGTATAGTATCATATACTTTCAAAAAATGTGCATTTCACTGTGTTTTCAACTAATCTTTCCATCCTCAAAGTCAATTTTTAACCTTTGACAATTGTCTTGAAATTTATTTTATTTTTTAGTATAATATTTTATTTTTGGTGGTTTTGGAAAGCAAACTCAGGACCTCATACTTGCCAGTCTGGTGCTGTGCCACTGAACTAAGTCCCTGGCCCTTATCTTGAATTTTAGTATTCATTTAAATTTTAAAAACCAATGGAATGTTACTTAGCAATTACATAGTTTTTGTTACACAATATTTAACAATTTAGACATATGATATCACTTCGAATCTTCTAGCACATTAAAAGAATGGCTACAAGATTTCCTTCATATTTCAGTGTTTTCTTTCATGTCTCTTTACTTTTCCTCAGCAAAACCAACAAAACTCATATGCATAGCCCATATAGGAACATTATCCAGGTGTGTTTTCACATGCCTGTGATCCCAGCACTTAGGAGGTAGACAGGCGGACTGCTATGGAGGGGAAGCCAGCCTGATGTGTACAGTGAATTTGAATTTGGGTCCAGCCTGAATTACCTAGCCAGATTGCCAAAAAAAAAAAAAAAAAAAAAAAAAAAAAAAAAAAAAAAAAAAAAAAAAAAAAAAAAAAAAAAAAAAAAAAAGCACACCTAAATAAATAAATAAATAAATCTCAATTTTTTTTTCTGAAAAAAACATAATTTGAGGAATGTATGCCTTTTACTTTGTTTCTTCCAAAGTTTACTCTTGTCATGTCACTGATTTAAATCTGATGCTGCCATGACGGTTCATTGCTATTGGTTCCCTAGGGTTGTTTTAACAAAGTTACACTAACTGGGTATATTAAAATTAAAATACACCTAGAAAAATACATCTAGGTAGTATCTCTACTAGAGTTTAGAGTACTTACTATTATTTCTAGATATGTGCTCTGGAGTCACAAAGTCCAATAGCAATGTTCTGCTTAGCTGTTCCTGAGACACGGGTTAGAATCCTCTCTGGTCTCTTCCCGCTTCTTACCATAGACCGCAGGCCTCAGCATTTGTGCCTGCAGCTGTATCACTTCAAACTTCGTCTCCGTTGTTACATGGAGGTCTTTTAGCAGTGTATCTCTGCCCTATTATATGGCAGCCAGTTACACTGGATTAGTGCCATCCTACTGATCCCATTGTAACTTTATTATATCTATGAAAATTATTCCAAAGTAAAGTTACACTCACAAAAGCTGAAGATGAAATCTGTAAGATAACATGGGGAAGGGAGGGGTCAACCCATAACAACTCCTAAGTCTCAGTTAATGTTTTATGTTAACTCAAATCTCAGAATTCACTGACTAACCAATAAATATGTAGAAACTGTTTTTGTTATGAAATATAACATTGGAAAGTTTTCATTTGGGCCATAACAACTCTCACACGACAAGCCAGCTAGTAGTTACAAACTTCAGAAACTACTGCTATGTGTATTCAAAAAAGAAGTTCCTAAAACTGGAGATTTGTCACATAGAGCACAGCAACCATAATTGAGATCCTGCTGTGTGGGTAGTCTGACGAGTAACAAACTGTCTCCACAGTCATTATGATAAAAACAAAAAACACCACAATCGAATTATCTAGAACTATCTTGGTATATTAGTCAATCCAATATCAGATAAAACATTCTATCAGAATATTAAGTGACTTAGATAAATGCTTTTAGCAATCATATAATCAAATAATTTACATATAATATTGTTCAATTATTATGTGAGTTATCACATTGTAAATTTATACATGAACATATATTTGTATGTCATAAAAAGTACCCCACCAGCAAATTACAGCAGCCATCTGCAAATATTCCTAGCAAAATAGTCAGTGACTCAGAATTACATCAGTATCTCAGCTCTTATAAGTATTGCTACTATGTGACTAGTTCTTAGTGATAGTATTTCTAACATGTATTTTAAGAAATATGTTAAGAGAGCATATTTATATCATCATTTTTATAAGAAAGTGTTTAATAAAAGTGCAGTGAAGTGGTACATTTTCATAATGATATTACTATAATACTGTAAATGAGTTGGCTTTCCAGATCAATATATTTTCATGCCAAAGTAATGTTACAGTGAGGTTTGGTTTTCAAAATGACTGGTCTAAAGATGCAAAGTTAAGTAAGTATCTTGGTTACTTCTACTTTTCTCTTATTGCTGGGACAAAATATTTGATGCCCAAAAGGAAGGAAAGAAAAGTGTATTTTGCTTACAGTTTTTGGAAGTTTCAGTCCATAATCAGCTGGTTCCAAGGCAGGGTGGCATGGCACTGGGGCAACACTTCAAGGCAGCAGCCAGAGAAAAAAGGGGGCAGAACAAATCTCTTTTTCTCCCTTTATTGCACACAGGCCATCCCTACATCCCAGGGCGGGTGTAGCACTCACAAAACCTCTGTGCCCTCGTTGTCTTGTAAAATGTTGTGTTGCTTATGTTGTTCTGTTCTGATCTACTTTGTTCTGTCCTCTTTTGTTTTATTCTCTTTAAAATTAATTAATTAATTAATCAGTTAATAAACCTGGAAGACAAGATGTTATTGAAATAAAAAAAATCTCTGTGCCCTCCTCTTGCA
>PVJX010031536.1:0-21143 GCA_004027295.1 Dolichotis patagonum
TTTATGCTTTTTAAAAATGCCCCTGAATTAGATAGTGGTAATGATGCACAACCCACTGAATACCCTAAAAACCACTGAATTGGATACTTTAATGCCATGGATTTCATAGTATGTAATTACATCTTTATTTAAACATTTTTTTCAAAAGTCACACTTTTGGTGAGTTAAGCTTTCCCTGGCCAGAAGATTTAAAATTTTTACCCACTCCCAGCATCATTTTTTCTCCCTAGTGGGTTGCTATCAGATATGGCATATATGATATTTTGAGTTCTGGTCTCTGCCACCAGTCTAACCTCTGTGAGACACAGGGATGGTGGGCTGACTTATTCTCTGGTGTGTTCCTAGCCCCTCCTGCATCATGCACAACCCAGCACAAGCAGATATGCATGGGGCACGAAGCAGTTACTGAGAGGGTAGAGATGCTGGCCGCAGGGGAGAAGGGGCTTCAGGTCGTGCCTTGCCTGCCCCACTCCGGAGCCTTTGAACAGCTGCTCCAGGATTCCTCCTCTTACACTTTGGAAACTGCAAGGCAGCCTTGCAAAGGCAATTATTTCTCCTTTGTTTTTGAGATGCATTTCATTTTCCAGTATCATAGGGGATATTACAAAGGGCATCTCTAAAATATATCTGTTCACCCACATTCATTGCAGCATTAGCCACGACGGTCAAAACACAGAGCCACAGAGGGAAGTCAGGCCTCCAGGTCAAGGTCCTGCAGTGGAGCATGCCTGACATGCCTTAGGTCAGCCAGGAGCCAGCGGGAGGTGACCTGGGGGGAATCAGGTACAAGGAGGCCTGGTTAGGGTGGAAGCCAGGTCTGGCATGTATAGGAACTTGTGAAAAACAAAAACAAAAATAAAAGGAACACTGTGCTTTTCCTGTAAGTTAGATGGTTGGCCCTGAGGACTTCTGAGCAGAGGAGTGACAGGTTTTGCATTTTCAAAGGATCCCTTAGTTGTTGAATTGAAAAATAGGTAACAGTTCAGCCATGTAGTGCTGACCTCAATTCCCAGTACTACCCAAAAAAAGGAATGGGTGAGAGAGAAAAGAAAAAAGAAAATGATGGGGTAGGTAGACCAGCTATCAGACTGAAGCAGCGGGAAATATGTGAGATTCTGCTAACGGGGTAATTCAAGCAAAGCTGACTTTCAGAGGAACTCTTTGGAAAAACAGGACTGTAGCGAAATTGTGACAGTGACCCAGGGCTGAAGGGCAACTGAGTTGTTACCACGCTGCAAGGCAAGAGAAGAAAGCAGTTACTGGAGCCTGATGCGAGAAAGGAAGACAGAAGCAGCCTCCCCAGGAGAGCGATGGTGCTGGGTGGGGGGCCATAGCCCACAGAGTGGCCTTGTTCTCGTTCTTTCTTTCCAGGTCACTGGGCTTCAAGGAGGTAGTCACACCAAGGAGCCTCCAGGGGTGCAGGGGGTGGAGCCATAACCCAGGGAAGGATTCAAGGTGGCTTGAACCAGAGTGATGCTGAACCAAGTTCCATCGAGGAGTGAGTAGACAAGGAAAATAAGGTCTGTACATATCATGGAATGTTATGCAGCCCTAAAAAGGGAGAAAACCCTGACACATGCTGTAATGTGCATGAACTTGAAGGATTTTCTGCTCAGGAAAGTAAGCCAGTCACAAAGGACAAATACAATGTGATTTCACTTACATGAGATACAGTAGTCAAAATCAGAGACAGAAAATAGACTGACGGCTGTCCATGGCGGGGTTAGGGGGAGGACAATGAGGAGTTACTGTTTAACTGGTGTGGAGTTTTGAGTTTTACAAAACGGAACACATTCTGGAGCTGCACAGTGCTGATGACGATACACCATTGTGAGTGTATTTAATAACACTGCGCCACACACTTAAAGTGGTCTGGATGTCAAATTGTACATGCATTTTGTCATGGTAAAAAAAATTGGGAAAAGGTGAAGTTTTGTTTAAAATTTTAAAAATCATTCCAAATTTCAAATTTTGGGAGCTGATGAATGCTGCAAAAATCACAATGCCTAGAAACATTCCATGTTCTCTTTATTTACAAGCTATCCAACGTACTACCACCTCTGCGGCACTTCTGCTAAATTTGTATAATCTGTAATCCTGGAGTGTGTCATTATTATACGATGTTAATCTGAACTGAAAACATTCACAGGAACTTCTTGAATGCATTTAAAAGCTTCTGCCACGCTGAGTTGAGCCACATAACTGTGTAACCATATTACTGACACTACAACATTGACTTACTGATGAATGTGTGTAGGAGTTTTGTCACTTGAACACTGCTTCTTCAAGCATTTGACTGTGTTGGTGGCAACTCTGTGTACCATTTTGCTGGAACCACCAGATTGCCTCGAGATGGGGTGCAGCAGTCACGCTGCATCTGATACTTGGGAGGCACAAAATGTGTGGTCTCATGTACAGAGACCTAAGTACAATTCCTTGTGTCCTCCTGTGCCCTCGAGCACAAGGAATTTGATCAAGCCAGTTTTGTATGATTCCCATTAGGAATGAGACCAATGTATAACATGTTTTGTTTTGTTTTGTGTTTGTATTTTTCAGCACTGGGGATCGAATTCATGACCTTACATTTACCAGGCAAGCGCTTGAACCACTGAGCTAAACCCTCAGCCCATGTACAGCATGTTTATAGTTGCGTGCTTGGAATATCACCAATTTTCCTAACGGGAGAGCTAACCCCTGTCTTGGCCAGGCCTTTAGGAGAAGGTCCTCTGCTGATGAGCATATTTTTACCTGGGAAAGGATTCCCTGCCCACGATAGCTCCTGTCTCGGTGCACTGTCCCACCACCTGCTGTCAGTGGTACAGGACAGCCACGGGACACACAGCTACGGGACAGCCACACTAGGGTACATCCTCTCTGGTGCAGCTGCCTGTTGTGATGTCCTGTGGGGGAAGCGTGTCACCAAATGCTCCTTTCACCCCAGGATGGCTAAATGTGACTTGTCTATAACAGAGTGGCTATGAGTAATCTCTATGCACCCCATAAGCCCCGATGGAATGTTTCTGCAATGCAAACTCCTCTGAGCTGCCTCCCCCAAATGCTCACAGCCACTCGAGCATGTACGCGACTAAGAGAGAGTCAGACTGAGGGTAAGCTGAGATGCAAAAGACAGAACCTTCAGTCAGTGGTGGCTCTGGAATCTTACTCTGGGAAACTTCAGAAAAATTTGACCTAACAACCCATGGAGAGAGGGCGTCCAGGCCCTGAAGCATCATCAGTGTTACAGGAAACGTGTCCCTCACAGAGAATTCTGCACGTGAGAACTGGGGCACAGGGTCTATAGACTTTTGACTCATTATGGTCCAGAGCCCCTAGGCCTAAAACCCCGAGTCACACTCCCAGCGCTGCCCACCACCTCCCCACGCCTTGAGATGCCTGCAAATCAAGGCTGATGCCACTTTCCTTCCAGAGCCGCTGAGTTAGAGACACGGTTTTATAAGGTCTCCATTATCAGAGCACTGTGCAAACCCAGTGGCTTTTACAGGGGCCAGGATAACAGAAGCCCTTTCCCCTGGAGCCCAGCGCCGTTATGTGTGCCCAGATCTGCCTCTTTAAAGCAGAATGGCGTGCTTGGCCACCGTGAGAGGGCTGGAATCGGGGTAATCCCACTGAGGCCGCCCGCACCTCCTGGCCGCCCCTCCTTTGCTGTCAGGCAGGGATTAGAGGAGAAGCCGAGGGATTAGAGGGGCTCATTTTGTCCAGCCTCTCCCACTGGGCCAGCCAACTCCACACCAGAAGCCTGCTGTTGGGGGCAGCTCCCGGCTAGCTGCAGCTGCGGGACCCTGCTAAGAGGCTGAGGACAGCGGGATTCCTGGAACTCCACAGACAAAAGGCCCCGGACAGCCTAGGGAAACAGGTGGCAGGTGATAGAGCTCCTGAGTTGGGGCTGCTCCCTCCTCTTCCCTGAGCTCAGCAGGTGCACCATGCTTGGGTTCCCCCGAAGCCCTGGCTCCACCAGCACTGGGGTCCCCTGCCACCAGTGGCCGTGGGTCAGGGCCAGCCTGCAGAAGACTGTGGTCGTCCTGTGGCTGCTGCTCTCCAGCATCTCGCTGGCTCCCACACAGGGTCAGACCAAGATTCCTCTGGAAACGTAAGCATCAAGTCCAGCTCCTTCCTTCCCCCCATGCAATTCTTCTATGCTTTACCCCTTCTTCTCCCTGGCAGGCCTCTGTCCTCTGTTCTGTCCCTCTGGGCTCTTCCCTGCCAGCTATGGCTGTGCACTGCCTTGCTGTAAAGCCATTTTCTACCTTGGCTTTCTCTCTCGCCCTGGTCTGTTCTTGGATTGGAGCCCGGCCTGCTGCCTCCTTGGAACCCGATGGCTTCGAGCCAAATGATCGTCAGAGCTCATTCTCCTTGCTGGTAACAATCCTCACGTCCAGCGCTCGCAGGGCGGATGTCCCCCAGGACATTCACTGGATGAGGTTGTTTGGAGGGTGCTACTTTAGTTCTGAAGTTGAATGTCACGGCTCCCCCACAAGATTTGCTAGGAAATCTGTATTTTCACATTCTGAAAGGGTAAAGCAGTTCTAAACCGATGGAATGACTCATGCAAAGGGGAGAGAGCTTGTCCAGGGACTAGGTAAAATTGGATTTTGGTGGCCTCATTCTTCTTTTCTGTACATTTCTTCTTTTCTATATATTTCTGCCTCCTCCAGGCCTTAATTTTATACCCCGCCATTGAGATCAACTCCAGGAAGGAATCTGGTGTCACTCATGTACGCCTTGGTATAAACTACTGTGCAACCTCTCTGGGATGTCTTTCGGTCTTAGGATCTGCTGGTCCTATTAAAGAAATTTCTAATCTGTGTACGGAACTGCACACTCTAGATCAAAGGTGCTACCTGCTCCGTCCATAACCACGAGCAGTCCCTCGAGCCCGGCACAACATCAGCCAGCTTCCGGCTCCACGTCTTGGCAGGGGTGGTTGGGGGAGCCCAAACAATGCAGTGGTTGGCTCTGGGGAGCAGTGGATTGGACAGAGTGGCTTTTGATCTCTGCCTGGCATGGTGCCCGGTGCACAGAGAATTTTAGTCCACACAGAACTTTAGTGAGGTGGGTGACATTATTTCTGTTGTTATGCAATTGCAAAAACAAAGGCTCTGGGAGGTCAGATGACTCCTCCAAATCACAGGCCCGGTAAGTGGAAGCGGCAGTACCACTTTCGGCCCCCCTTGCTTCACTGGGACCCCTGCTGTTGGCCTGTGAAGCACACACTGCCATCAGAGAGGGAAGAGTCTGCGTCCCAGAGCACAGACCGCCTGATAGGAGACGGCGAACTCCAGAAGCGACTGGGGCCGGGGACAGATGGCTGGAATTCAGATGACTGTACAGGGGAATTCAGGGCTGCCATGCTCACAGCAACCCCAGAGCAGGCCGAGGCAGTGGTGCCTTCTGTCCCCGGGACCCTGACTTCTCCCAGGTCCCGAAGCCCGGGCTCCTCCCTCCCAGCCTTGACCTGCTCTCTCCCACTGGATCCTTCTGTTCAGTCACCCTCAACCCCTCACACCTTTCTGCATCTCATGCGCTGCCTCCCACTCAGCCCCAGCCTACACCACCTGCCCTCCCGAATGTGCTCTCCCTAAGGTCACCTAAGACCTCCCGTCGCTCAACCCAGTGGCCATTTGTCTCTCATCCCCTGCACCTTGTGCTGTGCAGCTCCCCCCACCTCCCCCGGATCTTTCATAACCCTGCACTCTCCCCACTTCCCGTGCACTTCTGAGTCCTCTTTTTCTCTCCGTCCATCTGCAAAGCCCTGAAATTGTCGGAGTCTCGAGTGTTTGTCTGCACTGACATCTACTCGTGTTCCACACTCTCCTTGAGAGCACCCCTCTAACCCCAGAATTTCACCCCTACCCATGTAAGAATGACTCGCAGCCCTGCCTGTACCTGTGAGACTCACACACCCAATGCTAGAGATACCTCTTCCTGAACATCATAGGATGTTTTAAATTCAGCTTTGCATCTTTCAAAGTACAACGTGGTTTGACATCTTCTAGAGTTGTGCGGTACCCTGTGGAACTTAGTAGCCCTGTAATAGGAGCCTCACATTCAACATCGGCCAAGCTACACTCACCACCTTCCACTCTCCCCAACCTGCTCTTTCTGATATGCCTTTGTAAAAAATTCTGTTTGAAAATACCTTGGGCTCACCATGAGCTCAATGGTTCAAACTGGAAACTGGAAGTCACTTTTGACTTGTTGAGCTCTTCTGTACTCCCTGCCTAGAATTCCCTTCCCAGTTTCTTTGCTGGGCTAACTTCTAGCTCACTTCAACATGGAACTCAGACCCCACCCACCCAAGGACCCTTCCAACATGCATCCTGCTGCACTGTGCTGTGACTCCAGGCTATGCACAACGCTGAGCACGTGATGAGACCTCAGTAAATACCGATTGAGCAATCGAGCGAATGGTGATATAGAAATAGTCATGCAGGCACATTGCAGTTAGTCTATTTGAGGAGCCTCAGTGTCTTCTGTACCCACCCCAGGACCCCAAGACATCCCCAATACTGTGCACGCCAACAGTATGATTCCCCCATCGCAGTGCACTTCTGGGAGCTGTCCAGGGTGCTCACTGGGCCACCCATGCAAGGCTGAGGTGAGGCCTCTCCCTGCCCTCAGCCCTCACAGCCAGTCCTGCTCTCAGTTTCTGCAGAGGCCACTCAGAGCTCGGCTGCCTGCCCCTCCCCATGCTGGCCTGGGGCTCAGCAGAAGGCCAGGGGTCCCTGGTGATCTTGAGGAAGGAATTACAGTGTAATCAGCTCGTGGAGCCTTGCAGCTACCCCAGGAGAGTTCTTGTTCCCTCACGGTGGTCTTCCTTCCCTTCCTGGTCTGCCCACTGCCTCTTCCACTCCCTGTTCCACTCAAAGGCCAGCCCTTGAGAGCTTGGAGTCTGACCTGGCTCCAGGTTCATCAGCCCTCTGACCCTCAGCAGGAGGCCTAACCCTCACCTCGCTGAAACACCACGTGCTGCAGTCCCTGGCAGGCCTCTGACTGCTGCCTGGCCAGGCTGCAGCCAGAACAAAAGGGACAGGAGCGTTCCGTGTACACTTCTGGGTGTTTGTGTATACAAAACCCACACATGTACAGGGCACCCATACACACATGTGTGGGTTTCTGTATACATTATATGTGCATCTCTGCATGTTTATGTGTGTGCCACGGTGGGTATCCACGGACCTACTTTACATGTGCATCTATCTGTGGCCTCTGTGCAAGTTCCCACCTCTCTGTCTGTACATGTTCACAAGCGTGCTTTCCTCCATGGCAGAGTGAAGCTATGGGCAGACACTTTTGGCAGGGACCTGTACAACACCATCACCAAATACTCGGGTTCCCTCTTGCTGCAGAAGGTCAGTGTCCCTGCTCCCAGCAGTCACCCCAGTCCTTTCTGGTAGAAAATTAGAGTGAGGGCTTTGAGACCACCTTATCCAATCTACTCATTTTCAATTAGGGGAACTGAGGCCCAGAGATGTGAATGATATTTTTAGCTCAGAGTCAGTCAGTAGGGACTTTTGTTGGTTCTGGTCCTCAGGAAGCCAAGACAGATTAGACTTTCTAAACATTGGGAAATATGAGGACAAGAAGGGAGAGGAGAGAGCAGACAGACAGACATGGGCCTGAGTCCCATATGGGGAGGGGACATGCAAAAAAGGTCAGCAGAAACTCAAGGGGCAGTGAAAGACCCTGGAAAGAAGCAGATGGGTGACCAGCTGTCTGTGTGGGGACATCTGCACTCTTCTGTGGTCCCAGGTCCTCCAGGCACACCTAGCAAAGGCCTGAAACCAGGCTTGGGCTCCCAGCAGGAATCAGGGAGAGGACTGTGCTCCTGAAGCTCCTCCCCTTTGTTTATTGAGGACTTTACGTGCAGATTTATGGCTGGCTTTTCCTTGTACAGACTAACACACAGCTTCATCTTTCTCTGGTAGTTATAACTCCCAGAGCAGTTTAATAATAGCTTGCCCTTCTCTATTATTGCCACTTGCTAAGAGCTTTATATTTATGATTAATTCTCACCTCCACTCCATGAGACATCTCCTCCATCTTATAAATGATGTCAAATCTCAGCTTTTCCACCCACACGTGACCACACTGCAGCCCTCCCTCACTCCCCTTCCCACAGCCCCAGGCCCTCCTACTGAAGGAGATGGGTGAGAGGAGCTCACCCTGCCCAAGACCACTGCCACCACGTGAGCTTGCGCTCACAGCACACCCCTAAACTACAAACACTAGCTCCTTTGCACCCTCCAACCCCAAGTGAGAAAGACAAGGAAGTGATTATGTGACTGTGTTGAGTAAAGGAAATTTGCAGTCAATACATTCTAGGGCATTCTCTCAAGCTTTTGGACACATCACATCATGCAGATGAGGAAAACGAGAGCCTTGCCTAAGGTTATAGGGCCATTAGGTTGCAGAACTGGATCAACAGACGTTCCCGATGCACATTCTCAGTGAAGGATGAGCTAGAACCAGCTCTCCAGCCTCTCCTGGGCTCCCAGGCAATGCAAAGGCCCTGGAAAGCATCAAGCATTTTCTGGTGCCCTGGAGATGGGGAGCAAACACTTCAGGGAGGCTGACGATTGGCGTGGGCAGGTGCCAGAGCAGCAGTGGGACTCTGCTGGGCATGAGGCAGAGCATGGGCATGGAAGTCAGGGAGCCCTGGCCCCATCCAGGCTCTTTTGCTCGCTGGTTGTTGGCTTTGGTCAAGTTTGTTGATTTTGAGCATTGATCTACTCTCCAATAAAGACATTAACTGCAATGTGCCCAGAGCCCTTGAAACAAAGCAATCCGAATGAGGCAGCTCTTATTATTACTGTGGAGGTTACGGGAGGAGCAGAGAGCCTGTCCTCGCCCCAGTGCAGGAACCAAGGCTCTGCATGTGTGCCTGCACTTGCTGGTGGTGGAACCATGCGGAGTCAGGTGCCCATGTCCTGTACAAGACAGTGAGCGCTTTCTTTCTCATTTCCCACTGAACAGAAATACAAGGATGTGGAGTCCAGTCTGAAGATCAAGGAGGTGGATGGCCTAGAGCTGGTGAGGAAGTTCTCAGAGGACATGGAGAACATGCTGAGGAGGAAAATGGAGGCCGTCAAGGTTTGCCAACCCCCGCCCCACCCCCTCTCTTGGCTCCTTGGAGGGTGTGGTGGGTCTGAAGAGTCCTTTCAAGGACCACACTGGATTTGGATGGTCCGATTCCTGGTTAGGAGGAGTTGGGGACCGTGTCTACTGGTTTATACCAGCCAAGTCCCTACCAGCGTCCAGCGTCTCACCTCTCCTTTCTAACACTCCCTGCCAGAGTGCTGGATGTCTAGTGACAGTCACCTGTGTAAGCACCCTGCTCCTCATGAGGCCCTCAGAGTCCTTGCAGTTGATAAAGGATGGCTCTTCACAGCCAGAGAGGTTAGGGGTAAAGAGAAATGGAGAAAGGAGAAAAAGGAGGGGGCGAGCAAGGGAACTTCTCTCTGAGTATGTAGCTAAGAGAGAAGTTGCTGAGTCACATGATGACTGCTCAACTTACCTTGGACCTGCGGTCCCCCTTTACCCATCCTTCTCTCCCCCTTTGCGTTCCCATCTCTCAGAGTCTTGTGGAGGCTGCTGAGGAGGCTGACTTGAAACATGAATTCAATGCATCCCTGGTGGTGAGTGATGACCCAGAACTGGTGCTGGGAGGGTTTGATGAGAACACTCCCAGCACCTACCCAGGGCAACCAGAGGCAGTGGGGTGCAGCATGACAACAAACTCATTCTACACACATGGACTGTTCATCTTCTGCCCCCATGGGCAAAGCCATGAGCTGCCCAAGGAGTGAGACACACTCTTGACCTCAAGAAGCTCACTGTTTCCATAGAAGGTGGGTACCAAGTGCACACAAACGGGTAGGCTGGACGTCATGGGAATGACTGGAGAAGCGGAGGAGTGCAGGAGCCTATGCAGACAGGGAAGCCGGAGGGTCAGGCCTTACGCTTCTGGGACTTGGGCAGACAAGGCATGGAGAAGAGTCCCTAGGATTAGGGAAAGGAGAAGAAACAGAAATAAGAAAACAAAAGGCCAGTAGAAGAGACCGTGGATGGTCAGCCCTGTGTGGACAGTGGATGATGAAGTAGAAGTAGCCTTGGAGAGATGCTGGGAAATATGGTGGGAGCCTTGAGTGCCAAAACCAGGATCTGGTCTTTCTGTTTAAGGATTGGTAAGCATGGAAGGATCAGAGTAGGGCAGAGTAGGGCAGACATAGCCAGGCATGTGTTTTACAAGGCTAGTGCTGGCCACAGGGCTGTAAGATGAAGCTGGAGTGGCAATGACACACTATGGTGGGTCCAGCATCATAGAGGAAATGGGAAGAGTCTGCTTATGACTCCAAGTAGACAAGTTATCAAGCAGATCCTCCACCACTGCCCACAAGTGGGAGAGAGAGGACTCCTGCTCCTCGGAGTGGGATACAGGAACTGCAGCCTCAGGCCCAGGCTGTAGGCCCAGAGACCCCCTGGTACTGTCTGAGTCCCCAGGACTCTTCTTATCCTGGGAGGAAGCGATGGTACTGATGAGGCTCTGTGTCTTCTCACCCCTCCTTGAGTGTCTGCGCATCTCTATCTCCAGCTCTGTCCACACACACTAAAGCAAGTGGAGACCCAAAGCAATAATCAGGACAACTTACATCAAAACCAACCTAACGAACTCTCTGTCTTGAATTGTCTAGATACCTGTTGTTGTCCCCAAATCAGTCCAACATTTGCCCAGATTCTCCACCCAGTAGAGCACATATGGACACTACCAGTCTATCCTATTCTGCCTTTCACATCAGAGTCCTCTTAGGTGCTCCATCTCTTTCTCTCTCTCAATCTGCACATCCCTGTGTCTCTGTCTCTGTTGGCTTGTTTTCTGTCATCTGTAGTTTGACTACTACAACTCGGTCCTGATCAATGAGAAAGATGAGAAAGGCAACTTTGTGGAGCTGGGTGCCGAGTTCATCCTGGAGTCCAACGCGCACTTCAGCAACCTGAGAGTAAACACCTCAGTCAGCAGCGTGCAACTGCCCACCAATGTGTACAACAAAGGTCATTCATTTCTGACTGTTTGGCAGTTGTTGGTGGGGTGGTGACAATGGAGGTTTTTCATGACTTTGTCTCCCTTTCCCTAAGAAGCAGAGCCATATACTCTCTCTCATGCCACCTTGACAGAGGATGTGAAAAGAAATTATTCCACACCATCATAATGTGTTAGTCTGTTTTCCACTTGTATGACAAAATACCTGAGGCTGAGTAACTTATACAAAAAAGGGGTTTATCTCACAATTTGGGAGTCTGAAATTCCAAACAGCACAGCACTGGTTCTGGGGAGGGCTCCTGGGTTGCATCACAACATGGTGGATGACATCATGGTAGGATCACAAGGAAAGATGGGAAACCTGAGACTGTAGAGAAGCTAGGTGTGCTCTTATGTAACAACTCTTTCAGAACTAACTAGGATCTCATAAGAAATGCAAAAATTCCTTCCAAAGGTACAGTACCCCCCATAGTCTAGCACTAGGCTCTAGCACTTTCACATTGCCACACTGGGAACCAAGCTTCCAACACAAGAATCTTTGAGAGACACACTCAAACCACAGCACATAGCCTGAGAGAAAACTCAGTGATTCTGGATTACAGGGTGTGAGTGTGACTTTTCATGTGAGATACAGAAAGAAGCTCTAAAGTGTGTGTGTGTGTGTGTGTGTACATGTGTGTTTAACATGTGAACATTTGATCACTGTTTCTTCATGCTTGTTTCCCCTAAAATTCCTTTTGTCATTTTACTCCTCAGATCCAGACATTTTAAATGGAGTCTACATGTCAGAGGCCTTGAATCCTGTTTTTGTGGAGAACTTTCAGCGAGACCCTACACTGACCTGGCAATATTTTGGTAGCTCAACTGGATTCTTCAGGATCTACCCAGGTGAACACATTGGGTGTCATCTCCATCATCTACTGGGCTTGTTCTCTGGAAATAAGGGAACAGGGGTGTTGAAGATGAACCCTAGAACTCATCCTCCAGGGAATGGGACTAACACTCCTATCCAAAGGCACCTCCAACATACACTTTTACCCTCCTCACAAGTAAAGCACATATTCAGTAAAGAACTGAGTGAATGGATAGATGAATGAAAGAAACCAACAAACACAATGATAATCAGCCATCAGATACCCACATTGAGCTTCTGTCCTGTGAAAACTACTGTGGAATGTGAAAAGGATGTTAGACATTCTTTATCTCAAGAAGTTGGCATTCTAATTGCAAAAATGTGCCTTAGACACTAGAAATGATCAACAGCCATGTAGGAAATGCCACATGTTATTGTGTGATTAGTGGCAAATCCAGTGATAGAGTGGGGAAAGCTTTATGTGGACCAATAAAGACAAAAAAATAGAACATCAACCAAAATTTTTGCAAGAATTCTACATCTTTTTACTTCCCATGTAGAATACAATTCACTTTCATTTTTATATTTTAGCAGACTATCCAGAAAGTCTTAAGTTTGCTCCACTTTTCTGACCAGAAAATGGAAAGGCCCTAAGGGATTTCTCTTTAGCCAGAGGCTAGAAAAGGTAATCCCTCCCTTGGAGCACAAAGAACTCATGCTGTTGCCCTCACTAGCAAGTTCCCAAATTCATAATTAGCCACTGGTTCTGGTTCTGTTTGCTGCAGTCTGAAGGAGTAAGTTTATCCCTCTTCTGTGTAGCAGCCCTTCAAATGCTTGAAGACCACTCACGTCTCTCTCATCTTCCCCAGTATAGAATTTCTGTAAATAACCTTGTCACGTATCCAGAGATGCCAAATCAGGTTCAGACAATACAATCGAATCATGAGCTCTTGAAGGGCTTGAAGAGAGGGGCTATTTCTCATATTCCTTCCTAATTCATACATTCATATCTACCCTCCAGTATACAATGTTAGATTGACTGTGATTTTTAGGTTATGTCTTATTTATATTCATTTAATTTATCATAAGACCCAGAATATGGCCAGTAATTTATATTCCCCCATACCCCTCTTGTCTATCCTGACCTTTGTTCTCCCTTCCCCACTGGTTAGATAAAAGCTATCCTGAACTTCAACTGTATGAGTACATTTAGATATTTTTCACTTGTTTGTAGATTTTTAAATTACATTTACAGAAGCATGTGTTTTTAAAAGTTTTCGATAAAATATAATATTACAAAATGCACTAGCTTAATCAGTTTTAATGATGTATTCTAGATGTACTAAATACAATCATCCTTACCATGTATCTCTAAAATGCTTATAAAACTGAAACTCTACACCCACCAAACAGGAATTCCCTATTCTTCCTTCCCCAACCCAGTCATTGGCAACTACTATTCTATTTTCTGTCTCTGTGATTTTGTCTACACTGTATCTCAGAGAAATTATATCACTCATATTTTTGGTCTTTTTTGAGATTGACTTACCTAACATAATACCCTGAAGATTCATACATTTTATACATCTGAATTCTTTTCCTTTTTAAACCTGAGTAATATTGTGTGTGTATGCTATGTTTTGTTTATAGACATTGGATTGCTTCCACCTTTCAGCTATTGTGAGAAATACTAAATACAAGTGTGCAAATATGTTTTGAGACTGAATTTCAATTATTTAGGTTATATATCTAGAAGTGGAATAGCTGGACCATACAATTCTAATTTAAGTTTCAAAGGCATGCCATACTGTTTCATGTAACACTGTATCATTCATATTTTACAACTAATAGTGCACAAGCATTCCAGTTTCTCCATATTCATGTCAACACTTGCTATTTTGTTTGTGTGTTTTTATATACAGTGGTCATCTGAATGAATATAGGTTCCTCATTATGGCTTTAGTTTACATTTTCTTAATGATTAGTATTGCTGAGTATCCTTTCATGTGTGTCTTAGTTACTCTTGTTGCTTAGACAGAATACCCAACACCCACAAGTTAAGTGGGATGAGGTGTGTTCAGCTCACAGTTTGCAGAGGTTTCAGTCCATAAATAGCTGGTTCCAAGGCAGAGTGGCACATGGCAGAGGGGCAACAGTTCATGGCAGTGGAAGACAGCAAAAGCAACAAGAGAGGAGAGAGAGAGAGAGAGAGAGAGAGAGAGACAGACTCTGTTCCTTATATTGTATACTCACCCTAGGGCCAGGGTGGTACTCAGTCACTTCTGAAAAAGCCCACCCCCATGGCTGCATGAGGCTTTAGGACATCCAGACACAATCTCTAACAGTGTGCTTATTGATCATTTATATATCTTCTTTGAATAAATGTCTATTCAAGTTCTTATTACATTTTTTATAGGGTTTTTGTTATTACTGTTGAATTTAAGGCATTCTCTGTGTGTTTTGAATGTTAATGTCTCATGAAATATATGATTTGCACCCAGGTGTGGTGGCACATATCTATAATCCCAGGAACTAGGAATGCTGAGGCAGGAGGATGGAAAGTTAAAGTTCTGCCTGGGAAACTTAGAAGACTGTTTCAAAATAAGCATTTTTAAAAAGCAACAGGGATATAGCTCAGTAACAGAGCATCCTTGGATTTGACTCCCAGCAACCTTCCCCCAATATATATAATTTGCAAATATGTTCTCCTGTGAGCTTTTACCCTTAAACATCATCTTTCAGTGGAAAAAGATGTTTACATTTTTACAAAGTACAATTTGTGTATTTTTTGTTGTTATTGTCTATGTTTTTGGTGTCATATTCCCCAAAAATCTCATTACCATGTCCCATGTCATGAAAGTTTTCTGTTTCTTACCAAGAATTTTAGATTTATAGGCCTTAAGCTTAAGCCTTTTACCCACTTTGAATTAATTTTTGTGTATGGTATTAGATAAAGATCCAACTTCATTTTTTAAAATCTTTTTTTAAAAATATGGGTATTCAGTTTTCCCAGCAACATTTGTTGAAAAATACTGTCATTTCTTCATTGAATGTTCAAAATTCATATATGCAAGGGCTTATTTCCAGGATCTCTATTCTATTTCACTGCTCTATTTGTCTGTCCATATGCCAGGAACATACTGTTTGATTACTGTAGCAGTGTAGTTTAAAATCAGAAAGCATGGCTCTTCTGGCCTTATTCTTATTTTTCAAGATTGTTTGGGTTATTTGGGGTCCTTTGCAATTTCATATGAGTATTTGGATGAGTTTTTCTATTTCTGCAAGAAATATCAATGAGGTTTTGATAGAGGTTGCAACAGTAATTTGCTGATTGAATCGATAGATCATTTTGTGTAGTACCGATGGCACATAAAGTGTTCTAATCCATGAATAGGAGGTGCGTTTCCATTTATTTCTGTTTTTAATTTCTTTCAGCAATATTTTGTAGTTTTTACTGTACAAAATTTTCACCTCCTTGGTTAATTTTATTCTTTTTGATGCTATTGTAAGAAAAACTGTTTTGTTAATTTTCTTTCATTGTTAAAGAATTAGCATTCAGCTGATTTTCCTTTTTATCTTATTTCACTGAATTCATTTATTCAGTCTAACAGTTCTTTTGCATGGAATATATAGAGCTTTTTACATATAAAATCATGTCATTTGTGAACAGAATTAATTTCATATCTTTTTTTCCATTTTGGACACTTTTTGCTTCTTTTTCTTTTTCGTGCCTTATTCCACTCGTTATAACTTCAGATGGTATGTTGAAGTGACAAAAGTGGAATCTCTTATTTTATGACTGATCTTAAAGGAAAAGCTTTCAATTTTTCACCTAGTTGGATGCTGGTTGCAAATTTTTCAGTTTGTGGCTTTTATTAAGTTGAAGTAATTTCTTCTGTCTACTGCTGGTTTGCTGAGTCTTGTTATCATGAAAGGGCACTGGATTTTGACAAATGCTTTTGCTATATCATTTGAATTGGTCATATGAGTTTTTGTCCTTCATTCTGTTAATATGATTGATGTTTTACAACAATCAATTTTTACATGTTGAAGAAGTTTTTAAGGCCAAGGATACAGCTCAGTGGCATAAGTGCCTACCTGGCAAGTGCAAGATCCTGAGTCCAATTCCTAGTACAAAAAAAAAGAAAGAGGGAGAGAGAGAGAGAGAGGAAAGGAAAAAGAAAAGAAAAGAAAAAAAGAAAAGAAAAGAAAAGAGAAAAAAAATTTACAGTCCAATATAAATTCCATTTGGAATAATTCTTTAAACATGCTACAAAATTTGGTATATTAGTATTTTATTGAAAATCTTTACATCAATGTTTATATGAGATATTGGACAATGGTTTTATTTTCTTGTAGAATCTTTGCCTGGCTTTGGTATTAAGGTAATACTTACCTCACAGACTAAGATAGGAAATATTCCCTCCTCTTCAATTTAAAAAAGTTGATAACTGGTATGAGCCCTTTAAATGTTTGGTAGCTTTCACCAGTAAAGATCTAGGGCTTTCTTTCATTGGGAGATGTTTTTCACTCAATCTGCTTACTAGTTATAGGTCATTTCAGGGTTTCCATTTCTTTCTTATAACTTTCTTGGTCCTTCATTTCCTGCATTACTGATTTACTTTGTGTTTATTTGAATTTCCTAGTGAAAAAACTCACTAAATGTTTAAATTCCATCTTGATTTTCTTTTGTATGTATACTATAACCATGTTATTTGTGACTCCATCTAACATCTTTCTGAAGGTCTGATGTGAATGTCTACCAGGTTAACTTCGGTAACATACACTCCTTCACAGCTCCATCTCCACCTCTTTCGGTGGCCGATGTCACAAAATTAAGTCTTTATACATCTCTGTGTGCTCCAAAACATAAATCATTTGTTAAATGCATTGGTATCTTAAATTACATAGAAAACAAAATATGGAGTTACCAAATTTACCATAACACTAGTTTTAGACTAATTGTTTTCTTAATGTATTGGTCTCTTACATCATGCAGAAAACAAAAACTGGAGCTCAAGCCATTGTTACAATAAAACTAGCTTTTCATAGCTGTTCATGTTTTTCCCTTCATCGTTATCTTTCTTTTTTCACACAGCTTCAAGTTACTGTTCGGTGTCCTGTTTCATCTGCTGAGCACACCCTGCAGAGCAGGGACAGCAGTAACAACTCCTCCGGCAACTGTTTTGCCTGGGCATGGCTTAATTTCTCATTTTTGAAGGACAGAAATACAATTCTTAGTTGACAAGATTTTTTCTTTCTTCCTTTCTTTTAGCACTTTAACAATATCAGTCTTCTAGCCTCCAAGATTCTGATGAGAAATCTACTGATTATCTTATTGATGATTTTTGTATGTGATGAATCCCTTACCTCTGCTGCTTTTAAAATTCCCTTTGTCTTTCTGAATTTTGACTATATCTTTTTTTACTTTAAAGAAAATAAAACAAAGCAGAATAAAAGCAAATCAGAACTGAACAATGCAAGTGATACAGGACTTCAAAACAAGACAATAGGAAATCAACAATGGCTACCATAACGTCTCTTCAAATAATGTTTTCTTCAAAATAGCTGTTCATACTATCACATGTAATAAAATCAAGGAAAACAACAATAAAACCAATCAAAACAAAAGAATGAAAGCATTATAGGACTTCAAGATGAGATGATAGGAAGTCAACAATGGCTACCATAATGTCTCATTTTGTTTTAAATAACTGTCCATATATTCACATATAATAAAATCAAACAAAACAAAATGAAACCAATCTGGGCTGGGGATTTAGCTCAGCAGCATAAGTGCCTGCCTTGCAAGTACATGGTCGTGAGTTCAATCCCCAGTACCAAAAAAAAAAAAAATCAAAACAAAAGAATAACAGCATTATAAGACTTCAAAACAAATAATAGGAAATCAACAATGGTTACCATAATATCTTCAAAATAGCTGCCCATACCATCAGACACAGTAAAATCTAACAAAACAAGCCAAAATAAAGCCAAACATAACAAAATTATGAAAAACACACAAGTATTCAAAACAAGATAATAGGAAATTAACAGTGGCTACCACTTTCCCTTTTTTGGCATGTCCTCCCATATCACTTTCATAATATCTTTTGTGCTTTTTGGATTCCACTAACTCCTTCAGTTTTTTATGCTAGGGAGATAACTCAGTATTCACCTATATGAGACCAAACCATTTCACCCATGGCATGATCTCCAGTTATATCCATTTATCTATAAGAACCTCAAGATTATCGTACTTTATAGCTGATCAGCTTTCCATTGTATCCATTCTGCAGTTGATAGGTAAGTTACTCTTGCTTTTTTTCTGGTCTCCTGTCACATGAAACAATTGTTTTGTCTCCTTTGATTTTCAGTCCATGAATTTCCTTTTGAGTTAAATGTGTTTCTTGTATATTGATGGATCTTGTTTCTTGATCCACTCTCCCTGTCTTTTTATTGGTGAATTGAGGCCATCTACATTAATGGTTACAACTGGTATGCATTGGTTCATCTCTGCCATGCTATCCTCCTGCTGCTGCCCCTCCACTTTTCCTCTTCATTCAGTTGCCTGTCCTGTTTGGTGATCCTCTTCTTGCTGTTCCTGGAATCATGGTCATCTTTATCTCTCTCTAGAATATCGTTCAGCACTCTCTGTATGGTTGATTTGGTGGTCATGAATTCCTTCAGTTGTTCATTATCATGGAAGTATCCTATTTTTCCATCAATTTTGAAAGATATTTTTGCAGGGTACATCAATCTGGGTTGGAAAGATTCTGATGGCATTTCCTTTATAGGTGATCTGCTTCTTTTCTCTAACAAATTGTAATATTCTGTTCTTTTGCCAAATTTCTGGGATTTGATTATTGTATGTCTGGGTGTAGATTTATTTTAGTTATGACTACTTTGCAAAGGTGGAATTTACATTATTTGTCTTTTTGTGATTGACATGCTTCATTCAATATACTGCTCTCAAGACTCATCCATGTTGTAGCCTGGGTCAGAATTTCTTCCTTTTCAAGACTGAATAACATTCCATTGTATGAATATACTACATTTTGTTTCATTCATCTATCTTTGTACATTTTGGGTTGTTTCCACCTTTTGGCTATTGTGAATCATGCTGCTATGAACACAGGTATGTAACTAACTCTTTAAAACCCTAATTCCCATTTTTTGGGTACATTCTCAAAAGGAGAATTGCTAGATCATATGAATGTTGCCATAGAATGTTTAGAGGAATTTTTACATTTTGTCATATAATTTTCCACAGCAGCACCATTTTACATTCCCACCAGCAAGGTACAAAAGTTTCAACCTCTCCACATCCTCACATTGCCATTTTCTGGGTCTTTTGTTCCTATTTTCCAATTGTTGGCTTCTTTTTTTGCTTTGTTGTTATTTTTTGGTTTTCTTGTCTGCTTTTTTTATAGTAGCTTTCTTAGTAGGCATGAGATGGTGTTTCATCCTGATTCCCATTACACTCCCCTAGTGCCTCATGAAGTTGAATATTTTTTCATGTGTTTATTGGTCATTTGTTTATCCTCTTAGGAAAATGTCTATTCAAGTTCTTGATCCATTTTTAAGTCAGTTTGTTTGATTTGTTGTTATTGAGTTAGGTGAATTCTTTATATATTCTGACTATCAATATCTTACCTTACAAATAATTGTAAGGATTTGCATCCACTCTCTGGTTCTCTTTTCATTCCATTGGTTGTGCCCTTTGATGTACAGAAGTTTTGAATTATTACATCTGATTTGTTTATTTTTTTCTTTGTTGTCTATAGTTGTGTTAGCAAGCAAGGTTTTAATTACCATTTACTACTTCTAAATAGTATTTTTAAGTTTTCTTTTTAGTTCTCCAGTGATAATTTAGTACTTTAAAAGTATGTTTTAAAATTTCAAAACATGCATAAACTTTGTATTTATCTCCTCATTCTAAATGTCTACCTTGACAGCATTGTGATCAGAGCACATGTGTGTGATTCTGTGTGAAATTAACTGAGATTTATTCTAGTGGCCTCGTATGTTATCACAGTTTGTAAATACCTCACATGTGCTTGAGAACATGTGTGCGCTCCTTGTTGGATGAAAATTCTTCATATAACATTAGACCAAGCATGTTGTATTGCTTAATTTTTCTCTATCTTTGCTAAGTTTTTTATTTCCTTTCCGTCACTTTTATTAGCACTTTTCATTTCAAATCACTTTTGTCTGATTCTCATTCGTGCTTTTAGCTAATATGTATTTTTCCTTTCCTTTACCTTCAACCTTTTTTATGCTGTTTTGTTTTAGTCAGAACTTTTGATAATAGTTTATAGCTTTATATTTGTATCTAAATTTGCAGTCTTTTTCACTAGTTGCCAAATTAAACACATTTACATTTGTTGTGAATGTTGATATATTTGAATGTGCTGTGATCCTATTTTAAAATGTTTTTCCAATTCCTTTGATGTTTGTTTTTCCTCACTTTTTGCTTCTTTTAAAATTAACTTTTTTTGATACAGTTTCCTCCTCCTCTTTGCCATATTAGAAATCATTCCCCCATGCTTCTATTTTTTGGAGATTACCCCTGAAATTTTATTACATGTATTTAACACAGAGAATGTTAAAATTAAATAGTATTATTCTCTTCCCAAAAAAAGTAGTTCTCTGTCTTTAAAAAAAAAGACTTTAAAATTTCTGTGCTTCATCTCCTCCCAATTCCAACTTTTATTCTATCACCTGATATTTCATATTTTTCATGCCCACAAATTATCTGAGATAAACATTGTTCATTTAAAATCGAGGCTTTATTTACCATTGTTTTTTCACTTTACCATCCTGCATTTCAGGTCATTCTGCATTATATTCTGGTCATTTTGCATTATATTCTGAAGAAATTCCTTTACTCTTGGGGTCCTGGTGATGGGTATGTTTATCTGCATATTCTCTTTTTTCCTCATTCTTGAGTGATAGCTTTGTTGGTAGTGTAACTTTACATTAATTGTTCTTTTCTTTTTTTATATAATTTTATTTAAAGAGAAAAAAACAAAACAAAACAAAACAGAATAAAGGGTAGCAACAATACAGTATTCCAAGGAAAAAAGGAAAAGAACAACAACAAAAAAACCTAAAAAAAATTATTGCTTGACAAATTACATACTGACTTCTTGGAAATAGTTGTTCAATTTACAAAGTTAAAACATGTAAAGTAGACATTCAAACAGTGAGACTGTCAACAGTTCTGCT